>CM042397.1:7136480-7243980 GCA_023634145.1 Thymallus thymallus | reverse complement strand
GTGTGTGTGTGTGTGTGTGTGTGTGTGTGTTTCAGTCAAATGTGTGTGTGTGTGTGTGTGTGTGTGTATCCAGTGTATTCAGTGTGTGTGTGTGTGTGTGTGTATCCAGTGTATGTGTGTGTATCCAGTTTGTGTGTGTGTGTGTGTGCAGTGTGTGTGTGAATCCAGTGTGTGTGTGTGTGTGTGTGTGTGTGTGTGTGTGTGTGTGTGTGTATCCAGTATATCCAGTGTGTGTGTGTATCCAGTTTGTGTGTGTGTGTGTGTGTGCAGTGTGTGTGTGAATCCAGTGTGTGTATGTGTGTGTGTGTGTGTGTGTGAGTCCAGTGTGTGTCAAGTGTGTGTCCAGTGTGTGTGTGAATCCAGTGTGTGTGTGTGTGTGTTTGTATCCAGTATGTGTGTGTCCTGTGTGTGTGTATCCAATTTGTGTGTGTGTGTGTGTCTAGTGTGTGTGTATAATTCAGTGTGTGTGTGTATCCAGTGTATCCAGTGTGTGTGTGTGTGTGTGTGTGTGTGTGTGTGTGTGTGTTTCAGTCAAATGTGTGTGTGTGTGTGTGTGTGTGTTTCAGTCAAATGTGTGTGTGTGTGTGTGTGTGTGTGTATCCAGTTTGAGTGTGTGTGTGTGTGTGTGTGTGTATCCAGTTTGAGTGTGTGTGTGTGTGTGTGTATCCAGTTTGAGTGTGTGTGTGTGTGTGTGTGTGTGTGTATCCAGTATGTGTGTGTCCTATGTGTGTGTGTGTGTGTGTCTGTAAGCAGTGTGTGTGTGTGTGTGTGTGTGTGTGTGTATCCAGTGTGTGTGTGTCCTGTGTGTGTGTGTCTGTAACCAGTGTGTGTGTGTGTGTCCAGTGTGTGTTTGTGTTCAGTGTATGTGAGTGTGTGTGTGTGTGTCCAGTGTGTGTGTGTATCCAGTGTGTGTGTGTGTGAGTGTGTGTGTAGCCAGTGTGTGTCTGTGTGTGTGTGTGTGTGTGTGTCTGTAACCAGTGTGTGTGTGTGTGTCCAGTGTGTGTGTTCAGTGTATCCAGTGAATCCTGCATGTGTGTGTGTGTGTGTTTGTGTGTGTATCCAGTTTGTGTGTGTGTGTGTATCCAGTGTGTGTGTGTGTGTGTGTGTGTTTGTGGTATCCAGTGTGTGTGTGTGTGTGTGTGTGTGTCCTGTGTGTGTCTGTAACCACTGTGTGTGTGTGTGTGTGTGTGTGTATCCAGTTTGTGTGTGTGTGTGTGTGTGTGTCCTGTGTGTGTGTGTGTGTGTGAAGTGTGTGTGTATGTAACCACTGTGTGTGTGTGTGTGTGTGTATCCAGTTTGTGTGTGTGTGTGTGTGTCCTGTGTGTGTGTGTGTGTGTCCTGTGTGTGTGTGTGTGTATCTCCTGTGTGTGTGTGTCCAGTGTCTGTGTATCCAGTGTGTGTGTGTGTGTGTGTGTGTGTGTGTATCTCCTGTGTGTGTGTGTGTGTGTGTGTGTGTGTATCCAGTGTGTGGTTTTGTGTGTGCGTTTCCAGTGTGTGTGTGTGTGTGTATCCAGTGTGTGTGTGTGTGTCCAGTGTGTGTGTGTGTGTGTGTGTGTGTGTGTGTGTTTCCAGTGTGTGTGTGTGTATCCAGTGTGTGTGTGTGTGTGTGTGTGTATCCAGTGTGTGTTTGTGTGTGTGTGCATGTGTCCAGTGTGTGTGTGTGTGTGTGTGTGTGTGTGTGTGTGTGTGTGTGGACACAAACACACACTGGACACACTCTGGATACACACACACAAACACACACACACACACTGGACACACACACTCTGGATACACACACACACACTGTACACACACAGAAATCACAAACACAGACTGGACTCACACAAAAACAAAAGGACACACAAACACTGGACAGACACACACACAGTGGAGGTAATAATGTTTGTCTTAACTAGCCTGATAACTCCAACATGTCTGATATGAACATTGACATAAACCCTCTACATACTTGGGTTTCTCCAGTCTGCAGTGTGGATCCTCCAGTCCAGCAGAGAGCAGTCTGACTCCTGAGTCTCCTGGGTGATTGTAGCTCAGGTCCAGCTCTCTCAGGTGTGAGGGGTTTGACTTCAGAGCTGAGACCAGAGAAGCACAGCCTTGGTCTGTGACTAGACAGCCTGACAGCCTGCAAAGAGTCAAATCATATTACAACCACACTGATATTCTTTGATGGTGAAAATAGTGGCAGTAATGTGTTTCAACATATTCAGATATATCAGTGTTCTGAAACCTTCCATATATACTCAGCAAAAAAAGAAACGTCCCTTTTTCAGGACCCTGTCTTTCAAAGATAATTCGTAAAAATCCAAATAACTTCCCAGATCTTCATTGTAAAGGTTTAAAACACTGTTTCCCTGCTTGTTCAATGAACCATAAACAATGAATGAACATGCACATCTGGAACAGTCATTAAGACACTAACAGCTTACAGACGGAAGGCAATTAAGGTCATAGTTATGAAAACTTAGGACACTAAAGAGGCCTTTCTACTGACTCTGAAAAACACCAAAAGAAAGATGCCCAGGGTCCCTGCTCATCTGTGTGAACGTGCCTTAGGCATGCTGCAAGGAGGCATGAGGACTGCAGATGTGGCCAGGGCAATACATTGCAATGTCCGTACTGTGAGACGCCTAAGACAGCGCTACAGGGAGACAGGACGGACAGCTGATCGTCCTCGTAGTGGCTGACCACGTGTAACAACAAAGGCTGTTCTCGAATCTTGTTGCACACATTCAGTGCATGGTTCTTCTGGCAGTAAAGACAGGGACTTTGAAAAACACTTGCTGACTTGACTGCAAAAGGTTTCTTCTCAGGTTGGCTTTTACTGACATTGTTTTTGGTAGCAGACACATTCACAGCAAAGCTGCTTCTTTTAGACTCACTTTTTCTGATGCTTGGTTGCTTCTTTGAGTTGTTCTGATTACTTGAAGTAGAGTCCAGGATATCTCCAAACAGCGACCTTTGGCAACCTTTGCTTGGCGGTATACAAATTCCACTAAATCAGGAAACCTGGCTCTTTTTCTTTCTTGAATGTCATAAGCATAACTTCTCCATCTTTCTTTCAGTTTGAATGGAAGTTTGGATAAAATGGACTTCATGTTGGTAGGATTGTTCATTTCGTCCATGTAGTCCACATCATTCACTGTGTTACAACATCCAAACAAAAACAAGCAAAAGCATTCAATCCTTTTCTGTCTTCTGGCCTTATCTGAGGCCATTCCATAGCCTTCTTGATATAAGCTGTAGCGATGGTCATTTCATCTCCATAGTGACGATCAAGCAGGTCTCTGGCTTCTTTGTAAGCTCTGTCAGGTCTCATGTGCTCACAACTCCGAATGAGATCAAGTGGCTCTCCACTCGTGAACTGTTTGAGGTAGTACAGCCGGTATTGATGACTGTCTGTTTTACTGTCGATAGCATGCTCGAATGCCCATATGAAAGATCTGTAAGTCAGAGGATCTCCTGTATTTATTTATTTTTTTATTTCACCTTTATTTAACCAGGTAGGTCAGTTGAGAACAAGTTCTCATTTGCAACTGCGACCTGGCCAAGACAAAGCAAAGCAGTGCGACAAAAAACAACACAGAGTTACACATTAAACAAACAGTCAAAAACACAATAGAAAATCTATAAACAGAGTGCAAAATGTAGTGCAAAAATGCAGTAAGGTTGGGAGGTAGGACAATAAATAGACTATAGAGTAGAAATAAATTACAGAATTATCATCATTAACACAGGAATGAAGGATGTGCAAATTATGATGTGCAAATAGAGATACTGGAGTGCAAGATTAGTGAAAAATAAACAAAAATAAATATGGGGATGAGGTAGTAGTGTGGGCTATTTACAGAAGGGCTATATACAGGTGCAGTGATCGATAAGCAGCTTTGACAGCTGATGCTTAAAGTTATTGAGGGAGATAGGAACCTCTAGCTTCAATGATTTTTGCAATTCGTTCCAGTCATTGGCAGCAGCGAACTGGAAGGAATGGCGGCCAAAGGAAGTGTTGGCTTTGGGGGTGACCAGTGAGATATACCTGCTGGAGCGCATACTACGGGTGGGTGTTGCTATGGTGACAAGTGAGCTGAGATAGGGCGGGGATTTACCTAATAAGGACTTATAGATGACCTGGAGCCAGTGGGTTTGGCGACGAATATATAGTGAAGGCCAGCCAACGAGAGCATACAGGTCGCAGTGGTGGGTAGTGTAAGGGGCTTTGGTGACAAAACGGATGGCACTATGATAGACTACATCCAATTTGCTAAGTAGAGTGTTGGAGGCTAGTTTGTAAATGACATCGCCGAAATCAAGGATCGGTAGGATAGTCAGTTTTACAAGGGCATGTTTGGCAGCATGAGTGAAGGAGGCTCTGTTGCGAAATAGGAAGCCAATTCTGGATTTAATTTTGGATTGGAGATGGTTGATGTGAGTCTGGAAGTTGAGTTTATAGTCTAACCAGATGCCTAGGTATTTGTAGGTGTCCACGTATTCTAATTCGGATCCGTCGAGAGTAGTGATGATAGTCCGGTGGGCGGGTGCTGGCATCGTTCGATAGAAAAGCATGCACTTAGTTTTACTAGCGTTTAAGAGCAGTTGTAGGCCACGGAAAGAGTGTTGTATGGCATTGAAGCTTGATTGAAGGTTAGTAAACACAGTATCCAAAGAGGGGCCAGATGTATACAGAATGGTGTCATCTGCGTAGAGATGGATCAGAGAGTCACCAGCAGCGAGAGCGACATCGTTGATGTATATAGAGAACAGGGTTGGCCCAAGAATTGAACCCTGTGGCACCCCCATAGAGACTGCCAGAGGATCGGACAATAGGCCCTCCGATTTGACACACTGAACTCTGTCTGCAAAGTAGTTAGAGAACCAAGCAAGGCAGTCACTTGAGAAACCAAGGCTGTTGAGTCTGCCAATAAGAATGCGGTGATTGACAGAGTCGAAAGCCTTGGCCAGGTCGATGAAAACGGCTGCACAGTACTGTCTTTTATCGATGGCGGTTATGATATCGTTCAGTACCTTGAGCGTAGCTGAGGTGCACCCATGACCAGCTCGGAAACCAGATTGCATAGCAGAGAAGGTACGGTGGGATTCGAAGTGGTCAGTTATCTGTTTGTTAACTTGGCTTTCGAAAACTTTAGAAAGGCAGGGCAGGATGGATATTGGTCTATAACAGTTTGGGTCTAGAGTGTCTCCTCCTTTGAAGAGGGGGATGACCGCGGCAGCTTTCCAATCTCTAGGGATCTCAGACGATACGAAAGAGAGGTTGAACAAGCTAGTGATAGGTGTTGCAACAATTTTGGCTGATAATTTCAGAAAGAGAGGGTCCAGATTATCTAGCCCAGCAGATTTGTAGGGGTCCAGACTTAGCAGCTCTTTCAGAACATCAGCTGTCAGGATTTGGGTGAAGGAGAAGCGGGGGGGGCTTGGGCAAGTAGCTGCCGGGGGTGCAGAGCTGTTGACCGGGGTAGGGGTAGTCAGATGGAAAGCATGGCCAGCCGTAGCAAAATGCTTATTGAAGTTTTCAATAATCGTGGATTTATCGGTGGTAACAGTGTTTCCGAGCCTCAGTGCAGTGGGCAACTGGGAGGAGGTGCTCTTATTCTCCATGGACTTTACAGTGTCCCAGAACTTTTTGGAGTTAGTACTACAGGAAGCAAATTTCTGTTTTAAAAAGCTGGCCTTTGCTTCTCTAACTGACTGTGTGTACTTGTTCCTGACTTCCCTGAATAGCTGCATATCGCGGGGGCTATTCGATGCTAATGCAGTGCGCCACAGGATGTTTTTGTGTTGGTCTAGTGCAGTCAAGTCTGGGGTGAACCAAGGGCTATATCTATTCTTAGTTCTACGTTTTTTGAAAGGGGCATGCTTATTTAGGATGGTGAGGAAAGCACTTTTAAAGAACAACCAGGCGTCCTCTACTGACGGGATGAGGTCAATATCCTTCCAGGATACCTGGGCCAGATCGAATAGAAAGGCCTGCTCGCAAAAGTGTTTTAGGGAGCGTTTGACAGTGATAAGGGGTGGTCGTTTGACCGCTGACCCATTGCGAACACAGGCGATGAGGCAGTGATCGCTGAGATCCTGGTTGAAAACAGAGGAGGTGTATTTGGAGGGCAAGTTAGTCAGGATGATATCAATAATGGTACCCATGTTTACGGATTTTGGGTTGTACCTGGTGGGTTCCTTGATAATTTGTGTGAGATTGAGGGCATCTATCTTAGATTGAAAGACAGCCGGGGTGTTAAGCATATCCCAGTTTAAGTCACCTAACAGTACAAACTCTGAAGATAGATGGGGGGCAATCAATTCACATATGGAGTCCAGGGCACAGCTGGGGGCTGAGGGGGGTCTGTAACAGGCGGCAACAGTGAGAGACTTATTTCTGGATAGGTGGATTTTTAAAAGTAGAAGCTCAAACTGTTTGGGCACAGACCTGGACAGTATGACAGAACTCTGCAGGTTATCTCTGCAGTAGATTGCAACTCCACCTCCTTTGGCAGTTCTATCTTGGCGGGAAATGTTGTAGTTGGGGATGGAAATTTCCGAATTTTTGGTGGCCTTCCTAAGCCAGGATTCAGACACAGCTAGGACATCCGGGTTGGCGGAGTGTGCTAATGCTGTGAATAAATCAAACTTAGGGAGGAGGCTTCTAATGTTAACATGCATGAAACCAAGGCTTTTACGGTTACAGAAATCAACAAATGAGAGCGCCTGGGGAATAGGTGTAGTACTGGGGGCTACAGGACCTGGGTTTACCTCTACATCACCAGAGGAACAGAGGAGTAATAGAATTAGTATTCGACTAAGGACTTTAAGAACTGGACGTCTAGTACGTTGGGTACATAGAATAAAAGGAGCAGATTTCTGGGCGTGGTGGAATAGATTCAGGGCATAATTTATAGTCAAGGATATAGAAGGGTGTGAGTTCAGTGGAGGTAAACCTAGGCGTTGTGTAATAAAGAGAGAGGTTGCATCTCTGGAGACACCAGTTAAGCCAGGTGAGGTCTCCGCATGTGTGGGGGGAGGGACAAAAAAGCTATCAGAGCCCAGTTGAACAGGACTGGGGACTCTACAGTGAAATAAAACAATAATAGCTAACCTAAACAACAACAGATAAGGCATATTGAAATAAGAAAGGGGCAGAACATAAAATAAATAAAATGACAGTTAATTAAGAGAGCTAAGACAATGACGGGTAATGGCGATGAATGGACAAAGAGGGTCAGTTAGAAAAAAAGTGATGTACTACACACAGGACCTGAGGCCTGGTAGTTAAACAGAAATAAATACCATAAATCCAAACAGTCCTGCAGGCATCAGCTGTGGAGCTGAACAAGCGTAGGATCCGATGAAAAAGCAAAGTGGTGAGCCGGGGAATCAGTTCAATGGCACGGCGTTCAGAGTGTTAGCAGGCCGGAGCTAGCAGATTAATCTTCGGCGGCGTCGCAGAGGATAACCCTGTTGAGACCACGTCGGACAATTACGTCGGCAGACCAGTCACGGTGGCTCGGTGGGGCTCCGTGTCGACAGTAGAAGGTCCAGGTAGGTTGATAAGGTACTGGAGCCCGGGAGAGTAGCTAGCACACGTCGGCTGTCCGGGAGATGAGCCTAGCTCACGCTAGCATTGGAAGCATGTACACAATGGAGCTTAGCTATAAACGTCGGTCAGTCGAATGCAGCTAGCTAGCTGTGATGATCCGGTGTGATGGTCCGGTACTTTCAGTGGAAATCCGGTGAAGTGGAAGGGAACGCAGTCCGATAAGCGCTGGGTTGGTAGCGCGCTGAGCAGACTGGCCAATATTGTCCGAACTGAAAGCTAGCTGAACAGCCAGGGCGGATGTGATGACCACTAGCAGTGGTTAGCGATGGAAGGTTAGCAAGCTAGCTAGCAGGCTAACTTTTGACTGCGGTTCGGTTAAATAGTGGAAAAACACGGATATTTGACCCGATATTTGACCCGTTTCACGTTGGGTAGGTGGCTTGCAGGAGGGGTAAATCGGGAACAAATAAAAATGTATGGAAAGACAAATTACAAACTATTTACACGAGACGAGACGGGACAAAACAAAATACACGTCTGCACTGTTACGCCATCTTGGAAAGATGTGGATATGTCTCTTTGAGGCAGTTGAGACAAACTCTGTTGTTTAATGAGCAACTCGGTGACTTCGTTTTGACGCTGCAGCACTTCGTGCAGGCTATCTGTAGAAGAGTCAGTGTTATCATGATGATTAAGATGCGGCGTGCTGCTGACAGCATGAAAACCTTGACAATGACTTTCTTCTATCTGAAGCACCAACTTGAATGGCTGGCTTTAGATTGAATGTAAGGGATGGCTTACCAGCTCCACGACGCACATAATCGTCAACATTGTGTTTTTCTGGTCTACGTATCAGGGGTTCAAAGCTGGCTCCTGAAGGTGGCTCTAATAAATCATAGTTAAATTCATGAGCATCTTCAAATTCTTCATACAGCTTTTAATTTGGCATCTGAAGCAGCAAGCTCAGTTTCAAGATCCAATTGCTCTTTTCTAATTCTCAAGCGAATTTCTTCCTGTTCTATCGCTTCTCTCTTTTTCATTGCTGCAGCTCTTGCCAACAGCGCTTCACGTTCAGCTTTAATTCTCAGCATTGCAGAATTAGTACTGGAAGTGTGGCTTACCACGGAGTTAGCTTTGGATACACTATCATGTGGCCTAATATCATCTTCCTCATCTTTTAAGACATCTGCAATCCATTTGTTTGAGTCTTCTATAAACCGCTTAAATTCCGAATATCTGTTCCCATAAGCATCTTGATCCACTTTCTTATCATCTTCATCTATTAACTCACACAACTCTTAATTAATCCGTTCATACTGTCTTAAGTATCTTTCAAACATTAGCAATGCTTCATCTTTAATGAAATTAACATTGTGTTCATTTTCCTTCAATTTGGCTAATTCATTCTTCTGTTTGGTTACTTGTGCCAACTTTCCCTTGCGTTCTCCTTTCAGCCTTTGTATTTTCTCCTCTACAGCCTTTTCTGTGGGCTTTGGCGCCCTCTTTTGGTCAACACGCGCAGCTGCGCTTTCATCTGCCATGTCACGTCACTTTCAAATCTTCACACAAAACTGTCACAATTACTGATATTGTCCACAGCTTCTACTCTTCTTATTGTATTCACAAACACTGGTGAAAAAGAGTCACTGTAGTGTAGGATTTCTTTAAGTAAAGCTCTATGACTTTCAGAACTAAATATCCAGTGGACACTTACTTTCACTTTTAGACGACGGTTAGCGTTAGCATCGTCAGGAGTCTAATAGAGTCAAGAAGAAAATATCAGACCTGTTCCAGGGAAAGTTTCATTCAGCCGACGACTCACACTCTAGGTAGGCTACCTCTGGCTTTCTTTCTGTATTCTTGAGCTAAGACGTAGATTTTGGCCGTCTTGGTCTATTGTCTTTGTTATCAGCCGCTAGCAGGTTTCCTCAGCTCAGCCTAGTTGATTATCTCGCCGTCTTTGTTAGCAGCCGCTAGCAGGTTTCCTCAGCTCAGCCTAGTTGATTATCTCACCGTCCTCACGAGCGGCTGTCTTCTTCTTTCGCGGTCTTCTCACGCGGCTCGTCTTTCGTCTTGTCTAGCAATCTTCTGAATTTGCTCGATATTTTTATTTGTTGAGCAGTCTTTTGACTTTGATGTGAGTACAGCAAGCTGACTCACTAGCTTAGGACTTCAAAGTTATTTTGTACTCAACACAAAACGTCAGTAAATAAAAGTCTTGAATCCAAAGTTCTTCGTTTGACTGTTTAATTATGAATTTCAAAAACATAAAATATAAAAACTTAGGATCTTTACTTTTCTTACAAATTAACTGTGCAGTTCCGTGTAGGTCAAAAGACTGTGTTGCTCCAAAGTCCAGTGGCTTCTGGCTGTTTTGCAGGATTCTATTTCTTTCATACTAAATCTAACAGCCAATCAAATTACATTATACTAAATCACTGGTCAACTGTTTACATTCCATTTGCAACACAGGTTTTCTCAGGTCTTACAAAATAAACTCAAAATATTATTACTTCCATAGAAATGGCTTCAAGACTGACCAATTCACTTATAGTGTATTAAAGTAGTGAAAATTATAGTATCTGGTGGCATATTTTTTAGGACACAACAATACATACAAACCTCTCACCATTAACCTCAAATAAAAGGTGACATTCTGTACTGTCGCCTAATATTAAACTTTTTATTTCAAATCAAAAATGCTGGAGCATACGGCCAAACTGTAAGCTTCACTGTCCAAACGTGGATCTGGTGAACAGTTATCACTTGTTGACCAACTACAGGAATACTGACCTCAGAGTCTCCAGTTTACAGTGGGGATTCTCCAGTACATCAGAGAGCAGCTTCACTCCTGAATCCTTCAGGTCATTGTTACTCAGATCCAGCT
The DNA here is from genome assembly GCA_023634145.1 of Thymallus thymallus. Classification (NCBI taxonomy): domain Eukaryota; kingdom Metazoa; phylum Chordata; class Actinopteri; order Salmoniformes; family Salmonidae; genus Thymallus; species Thymallus thymallus. Next base: position 7,233,547 of record CM042397.1, on the reverse strand, counting down.
CTCTCAGGTGTGAGGGGTTTGACTTCAGAGCTGAGACCAGAGAAGCACAGCCTTTCTCTGTGACTAGACAGCCTGACAGCCTGCAAAGAGTCAAATCATATTACAACCACACTGATATTCTTTAGTGGTGAAAATAGTGGCAGTATATTTTTTTCAACATATTCAGATATATCAGTGTCCTGAAACCTGCCATATCTATTCATATATAAATGTATCATTATTAGAAATTACAAATGATCAATGTATTGAATTGCAGAGAAAAAAATGTATAGTACAAATATTTGAGTAGACTGACCAGACCAGTTTAAAAAGCAGTATCAGTCAAAAGACAGACAGTGAGATATCAGATTTAGATTGTATTGAGTATACAGTCCACACCATATCTAGTTTGACAGTGAAACTAACATTTTAAATGTGGCTCTGTACTCCAGCATTGTGGATTTGAGAACAAATGTTTCATATGAGGTGACAGTATATAATGTCCCCTTTTATTTGAGGGTATTTTCATACATATCTGTTTCAGCATTTAGAAAAAAAAAAGCACTTTATGTATCTAGTCCCCCTATTTGAATAAGTCATAAGTATTCTGACCAATTCACTTATAGTATATTAAAGTAGTCAAAAGTATAGTATTTGGTCCCAAACTCATTGGTTGCATTTGAAGTTTTGTTTTGGTTGTGTTTTGGGTTAAGTTTTGCCCAATAGTAACTGAATGGTGAATGGTGACTGGATTCATCTTCTAAGTGAGTAGATAACATGTTTCTAAACACTACTAAATGAATCCTGATGATGCCATGATTAATAAAAATCATGAATGAATCATGAATAATAATGAGTGAGAAAGTTACAGAGGCTAGAACAAAACATGCTAACCTCTCACCATTACCAATAACAGAGGGGGTATGATCTTTGTGCCTCTGTAACGTTCTCATTCATCATCATTCACCATTCATTCATGATTATTCATGGTAGCATCCACATGAATGTAGAAGTGTTCAGAAACATCTTCTATTCTTACTGACAATACAAGTGAAATGACTCCAAAATGACAGGACATTATTCACCATTCAGTTACTATTGGGAAAAACATTATCCAAAACACAACCAAATCAAACTGCAAATGCATTCAAAAAGTTTGTAGAATCACAAGCTTCATGTTTTCACTGCAGGGAAGGAATATTGATCCAAATACTAAACTTTTGACTAAATTAATTTATTGAAATAATCATGACTTTTTCAAATGGGAGAACTACATAAATAAAGTGCTTTCATTTCTAAACGGTAAAACAGATATTCAAATAAAAGTTGACATTCTGTACTGTCACCTAATATTAAACATTCCATCTCAAATCCAAAATGCTGGAGCATAGCGCCTTATTTAAAACTGTATGGTTCACTGTCCATATGGTGTTGACCATGTCTTCCTGGTAAACACATGTGGATCTGGTGAACCGTTATCACTTGTTGACCAACTACAGGAATACTGACCTCAGAGTCTCCAGTGTACAGTGGGGATTCTCCAGTCCAGCAGAGAGCAGCTTCACTCCTGAATCATTCAGGTCATTGTTACTCAGATCCAGCTCTCTCAGGTGTGAGGGGTTTGACTTCAGAGCTGAGGCCAGAGAAGCACAGCCTTCCTCTGTGACTCGACAGCCTGACAGCCTGGCAAAGAGATCACAGAATTTCACAAACACTGTTAATTTAACGCCAGTAGTGTAGAAGGACAATGGCAGATGCATTTGATTTATTCTATCAAACAACATATAGATTCATCTTCCGTCTCCTAGAATGTTATGGTCATATTGTTATACTAATGTAAACATCAAGGCATTGATTCATTATGTTTATAGTAATACATATTTTACTCTAAACTGAATATTTCTTCCTGATGATTAGTACTTAAATATCATTTTATGTACTCACAGAGCAGATCTGGAGGCTTTGACCACTGGCAGCAGCCTCAGAAGACCTTCCTCTGATCTGGAGTATTTCTTCAGGTCAAACACATCCAGCTCCTTTTCTGAAGTCAGTAATACAAAGACCAGAGCTGACCACTGTGCAGGTGACAGTTTGGCTTCTGAGAGACTTCCTGATCTCAGGTATCTTTGGATCTCCTCCACTAGAGAATGGTCATTCAGTTCATTCAGACAGTGGAACAGATTGATGCACCTCTCTGGAGAGGGATTCTCCCTGATCTTCTCCTTGATGTACTTGACTGTTTCTTCATGGCTCTGTGAGCTGCTTCTTGTCTTTGTCAGTAGACCTCGTAAGTGCTTCTGATTGGACTCCAGTGAGAGGCCCAGAAGGAAGCGGAGGAAAAGGTCCAGGTTTCCTGTCTCACTTCGTAAGGCTTTATCCACAGCACTCTTGTAGACAGTAACTTCAGGCTTGTTGCTGGATGTTGATTGATGTTCACCCATTAGATTCTCATTTTTGTTGATGAATGAGAGGAACACATATACAGCAGCCAGAAACTCCTGTATGCTCAGATGCACGAAGCAGTACACCTTGTCCTGGTACAGCCCACATTCCTCTTTAAAGAGCTGTGTACACAATCCTGAGTACACTGAGGCTTCATTGACATCAATGCCAGTCTCTTTCAGGTCTTCTTCATAGAAAATCAGATTGCCATTCACAAGCTGTTGAAAAGCCAGTTTTCCCAGTGACAGAATGCTCTCTTTATTCCAGTGTGGACCTGTCTCTTCTTTCCCAAGATACTTTGCATTCTTCTGTTTAGTATGAAACACCACAAGGTGTGTGTACATCTCAGTCAGAGTCTTGGGCATCTCTTCTCTCTTGTCTGTACTCAACATGTGTTCAAGGACTGTTGCAGAAATCCAACAGAAGACTGGAATGTGGCACATGATGTGGAGGCTCCTTGATGTCTTTATGTGAGAGATGATTCTGCTGGCCAGGTCCTCATCACTGAATCTCTTCCTGAAGTACTCCTCCTTCTGTGGGTCATTGAACCCTCGTACCTCTGTCACCTGGTCAACACATCCTGAAGGGATCTTATTGGCTGCTGCAGGTCGGGTAGTTATCCAGAGGAGAGCAGAGGGAAGCAGATTTCCCTTGATGAGATTTGTCAGCAGAACATCCACTGAGGTTGACTCAGTGACGTCACAACACATCTTGTTCTTCTGGAAGTCTAGGGGCAGTCGGCACTCATCCAGACCATCAAAGATGAACAGAACTTTGTACTTGTCGTAGTTGGAGATTCTTGATTCTTTGGTTTCAATTGAGAAGTGATTGAGAAGTTCAATCAAAGTGTGTTTTTCCCCTTTCATCAAATTCAGCTCCCGAAAAGGGAATGAAAATACAAATTGGACATCCTGATTTGCTTTTCCTTCAGCCCAGTCCAGAATGAACTTCTGCACAGAGACTGTTTTTCCAATGCCAGCGACTCCCTTTGTCAGCACAGTTCTGATAAGTTTGTCTTGTCCAGTTAAGGGTTTGAAGATGTCGTTACATTTGATTGCAGTCTCTGGTCTGGCTTGTTTCCTGGTTGTTGTCTCAATCTGTCTCAACTCATGTTCATTATTGACCTCTCCTGTTCCACCCTCTGTGATGTAAAGCTCTGTGTAGATCTTATTGAGAAGTGTTGGGTTTCCTTGTTTAGCGATCCCCTCAAATACACATTGAAACTTCTTCTTTAGATTAGATTTGAGTTCACGTTGGCAAATCACAGCAAGCTCATCTGAATGAAGAAATAACACAGAGGATATTAATATTACGTCTGATTTAATGCCTACAGTATTGTAGGACTGTGTTACAAAGTTTAAATTGTAATAATGTATTATCTTAACTGTCTGTATAAATGTGTAAATGTTTTCATAATGCATTACACACTGGTGTGACTGATTTATATAATTATTGGTATTATTGATGGTATTATTAATGTTGTCTCTCTCTGTCTCTCCTCTTCTCTCTGTCTAAATGAATCAACACAACACATCCCTGCTGCTACTTGATGAGGTCACTAGGTGTTGTGTTAAGGCTGCTACAATATCATTGAGTTACACAGCTACTTTAGCTGTACTTTAGCTACAGCTTTTAAATGTTTCTTATAAAACAGCATTCAACATGAGGCAGACAGCTCTTACTTTTCTCCAGTGTGTCAGCAAGCTCCTTCTGGTTCATTTTCCTCAGGACGTGCAGTGTGATCTTCAGAGCCCCCTCTCTGGCACTGCTCTCCTGCTTCTCATCTTCAGCATCCACCACTTCCTTATCCTGCTTCTGACTCTCAAAGCCTTGTGGGAGTTCTGGACTAAGAATCCTCTTGAACATCTTCAGCTCGTTCTTCACAAATGTCATAATATTCTCCTCAAGCAACTGAAATAAAAAAAGTAAATAAGTTAAGCAAGAGAATAAATGCTTTCTCACTAACATATTAATGAATGATTGACAGATCAACTTTACTTGAGGTAAACAAAAACAAATGTACATAACAGGACCACATACACTGAATATGGAGGCCAGGTCTGTTTGATGACTCTGGGAAGACTGACCACTGAGAATCTCTGACTCTGATCTCTCCTGTTGGTTTCTGTGGACAAAACATCCAAGGAGTGCACACACACACACACACACACACACACACACAGACACACAGACACACACACACACACACACACACACACACACACACACACACACACACACACACACACACAGGGAGGGAATGTTGTGTTTGTTAAATATTGTTGTAGGACTATGAAAATGGAAAAAAGGATTATCCTATGGATTATGAAAACAACCAAAATAAATGGTAAAATGGGAGAGGAGAAATGACTAGAGACAGTGTTGTTTAACTCACTGACCATGACCCATGAGTTCTTCTTACCTTTGTTCAGTAGAAAAGTCTCCCTCTCTAAACATTATAGGACAATCCATAGACTTGTCACTCTTCATGGACACACAGCTGGGTACAGGGGAGGCTGGTCTCTCCTGCTTGATTGGACTTCAACACAACAGAGACAAACATTACTCTCTCATCTACTCTGAGCTCAGATTGGGAAACATAAGAAGAGTTTCATTCCAAAACATTATATATCCACTTTTTATTTATTTATAATTAACTAAATGTATGGTGTTTCTGGTTTATGTCAGCTTCATTGTTTGTTCTGCTATAAATGGTTATTTTATGGTTCTAAGTGGTAAAATAAACTAGAACATTTTATATTTTGTAATTCTGAGTAATTACTACTTTAGTAAAGAATGACACTTTATTCAGTTCTACTGCAGTTACTAAATAAATCCAATAGATGACATCATAAGACCACGAATTACATTTCAGACGATTAGTTTAGTTTTCTCCCAGGATGCACCACCACTTCCCCTTCACAGGAAAACTCCTGCTCCTACTTTGTTCTGTCCCTTTCCACACTGCTAACGCAAGAGGAAGGACTGAAAAAGCATTTAACAGATTACTGTGAAGTAATATAATGATGATTCATGTTTACTATTACCTGTTTTTATGCTCATGTTTTGAAATGATACTTCATTACTATGATTATCAATAAGCCTTAACATTAATTCAGTCACCTCTGGTGGAGAGAAACGTATTTTCCTGGTACATTCATTGTCAAATTCATCAACCAGCATGGAGGTGCATGTTGAGGTACATTTTCTAACCTAGGGTTGCATGATGAAATTTATTGGCAGGCTGGAAGATGCAGCCGTCTTTTCTATTCCGAGGTTTTTTACTGAGGCTGTTTACTGGCAATATGAAATATTAATAAAATGTTTAATAATGCATTTCTACTAGAGTTGAGGTTAGCGTGTCTGACTAGTGATAATTTGTCCGGGGATCAATACCTGCTATGGTCCCAGCTTTCTGCTCTCCCCAAAGCAACACAGGCCTAATACGAGATATATAGCTAACTAAAGTAATGAGTGACCATTTTAGAAAATCATGGGACATATAGTCTTTGGTTGCAAGCTATTTTATGTCAATCATATTGCTTCTTGTAGCCTATAACTGATGCTTCATGGTCTTATGCTGCCATCTATTGGAAATATTTAGCAATTAAAAGTTATTAATTCACGTACAGACATTGGTGAGGCAGCTGAGAATGTATTTTTCTTGTTAAATCTTGATATCAGTATCAAATCATCTATCCCAGCCGATTGTTGGACTTTCACATAGAGGTTACTACTGTAGGTCACCCAGTTCAACTGGACATTCACATAGAGGTTACTACTGTAGGTCACCCAGTTCAACTGGACTTTCACATAGAGGTTACTACTGTAGGTCACCCAGTTCAACTGGACTTTCACATAGAGGTTACTACTGTAGGTCACCCAGTTCAACTGGACTTTCACATAGAGGTTACTTCTGTAGGTCACCCAGTTCAACTGGACTTTCACATAGAGGTTACTACTGTAGGTCACCCAGTTCAACTGGACTTTCACATAGAGGTTACTACTGTAGGTCACCCAGTTCAACTGGACTTTCACATAGAGGTTACTACTGTAGGTCACCCAGTTCAACTGGACTTTCACATAGAGGTTACTACTGTAGGTCACCCAGTTCAACTGGACTTTCACATAGAGGTTACTACTGTAGGTCACCCAGTTCAACTGGACTTTCACATAGAGGTTACTACTGTAGGTCACCCAGTTCAACTGGACTTTCACATAGAGGTTACTACTGTAGGTCACCCAGTTCAACTGGACTTTAACACAGGTTACTACTGTAGGTCACCCAGTTCAAACCACATTTGAAACATTTCTGTATAATAGTGATGTATAATATTGGATTTAGGTATATGGACATGGGTAGCCACTCAGTGGTGACATTTGCGTGATGGGTTTTCTATCGCTCATTTGCACGTCACGTCAATAAACCTTGTCGGAGTGGGAGCCCTGATTCTAGTTTGTTAGAGAGACAGGCTACTGCTTGGGAAGGTTCGCCTAGGGAGCCATACAAGCTAGAACCACCACTGATGTTGGTGATTCCTAGTTAATCTATCCATGACTTTTAACACACTATCTATGTTATCTATCTCTTCTGCTTTTGACAATGATGTCTGTATAATCATTATGTATAATAAGTACTGGTGATTCAATAGCCTAGTTAATCATTACATGACTTTTAACACACGATGTTTTGCTCAGTCTGGCAGTTACCCAGAACTATCAGAGGCTCTTCTCTTGTTGCTGCTGCTGATGACAACTGCATGTAAGTTGTTGTTCTACATCATAATGATGTCTGATAGCATTTTGTCAAATCAACTCCTGCTTATTTCTGAAGATTAACTCAGGTTTTCACCCATCATCTAATGAGTTGGAGCTTTGTCTCCATGGCCACCAGTGTGTTTGTATATAATGAAGATAATAGTAATAATAATAATAATGAATTACACACATTACATTGTGGATAGATAGTACTCAGACATCTGTAGTGTTTACAGTAATGACTATTACCCATCATGAGCTGTTTTAATCCCACCCCTCTGCTACTCTCAGCCCCGCCCACCTATCTCCGTAGACCATCCTCTGTTGATTTCCACGTAACATATATTTTTCAACTGTACAGTGATGCATTTTTAACCTTTCTAGTTGCTTAGTAACCACAGACTGTAAATTAAAGATACATATTCATCATTCATCTCACCTCTTAACTTTGGTGTCATGTTCCCCAGAGAGACTCATTTTAGAGGCAGGGCCCCCCTCCTCTCTCTCCCCAGAGAGACTCATTTTAGAGGCAGGGCCCCCCTCCTCTCTCTCCCCAGAGAGACTCATTTTAGAGGCAGGGCCCCCCTCCTCTCTCTCCCCAGAGAGACTCATTTTAGAGCACTGACCCCTAAACAGAGATCCAGAATGTTAGTTGTGTTTAACACAGTAACAACTAATTCTTAAATGTCAATTGTTCTCTTTATTCATTATCTCTTAGAAATATAACATTTACTAACAGACACATCCAAACAGTCAGGTGATTTAATGACAATCTAAATAACATGTAGGCCTACTGATTAGTTTCCACGTCTGTCAACAACTCAGCTCAAGTAGCAGTTCTATTAACTAGTAATATCTCATTCCAGGTATTCATTCACATACTCTGTGCTTTAGAGTAGATTATTGTTCAGAAATACTTACTTTAATTTTTAGTTCTCTCCATATAGCGTTTTCTGCTTTGTCGTCTCAAAATGGATCCTGTACAAAATAAACACTTTCACTTTCTGTTTCATCTCAGCGTCTCCCCACCCTGATAATAAAGTGTTTTATTGGTATCTTCCACTAGATGGCAGTAAATACCTGCTGTGACTAGACTTTACAACAGTATGTGTTCGGTGTCTTGGTCCTGGTGACTCCTCAAGATGAGGCTCATGATTTATAAGATTTTTGAGATCAGGTCATCCTCATCTGAAACCCTTAGACTACAAAGGTCGCGCCCCTATGGAAATAAAATTAAATATCCCAGAATTTCCATACGTACAAAAAGCATATTTATCTGTAATTTTGTGCACATACAGTGGGGAGAACAAGTATTTGATACACTGCCGATTTTGCAGGTTTTCAAAGCATGTAGAGGTCTGTAATTTTTATCATAGGTACTCTTCAACTGTGAGTGACGGAATCTAAAACAAAAATCCAGAAAATCACATTGTATGATTTTTAAGTAATTAATTTGCATTTTATTGCATGACATAAGTATTTGATACATCAGAAAAGCAGAACTTAATATTTGTTACAGAAACCTTTGTTTGCAATTACAGAGATCATACGTTTCCTGTAGTTCTTGACCAGGTTTGCACACACTGCAGCAGGGATTTTGGCCCACTCCTCCATACAGACCTTCTCCAGATCCTTCAGGTTTCGGGGCTGTCGCTGGGCAATACGGACTTTCAGCTCCCTCCAAAGATTTTCTATTGGGTTCAGGTCTGGAGACTGGCTAGGCCACTCCAGAACCTTGAGATGCTTCTTACGGAGCCACTCCTTAGTTGCCCTGGCTGTGTGTTTCGGGTCGTTGTCATGCTGAAAGACCCAGCCACGACCCATCTTCAATGCTCTTACTGAGGGAAGGAGGTTGTTGGCCAAGATCTCGCGATACATGGCCCCATCCATCCTCCCCTCAATACGGTGCAGTCGTCCTGTCCCCTTTGCAGAAAAGCATCCCCAAAGAATGATGTTTCCACCTCCATGCTTCACGGTTGGGATGGTATTCTTGGGGTTGTACTCATCCTTCTTCTTCCTCCAAACATGGCGAGTGGAGTTTAGACCAAAAAGCTCTATTTTTGTCTCATCAGACCACATGACCTTCTCGCATTCCTCCTCTGGATCATCCAGATGGTCATTGGCAAACTTCAGACGGGCCTGGACATGCGCTGGCTTGAGCAGGGGGACATTGCGTGCGCTGCAGGATTTTAATCCATGTCGGCGTAGTGTGTTACTAATGGTTTTCTTTGAGACTGTGGTCCCAGCTCTCTTCAGGTCATTGACCAGGTCCTACCATGTAGTTCTGGGCTGATCCCTCACCTTCCTCATGATCATTGATGCCCCACGAGGTGAGATCTTGCATGGTGCCCCAGACCGAGGGAGATTGACCGTCATCTTGAACTTCTTCCATTTTCTAATAATTGCGCCAACAGTTGTTGCCTTCTCACCAAGCTGCTAGCCTATTGTCCTGTAGCCCTTCCCATCTACAATTTTATCCCTGATGTCCTTACACAGCTCTCTGGTCTTGGCCATTGTGGAGAGGTTGGTCTGTTTGATTGAATGTGTGGACAGGTGTCTTTTATACAGGTAACGAGTTCAAACAGGTGCAGTTAATACAGGTAATGAGTGGAGAACAGGAGGGCTTCTTAAAGAAAAACTAACAGGTCTGTGAGAGCCGGAATTCTTACTGGTTGGTAGGTGATCAAATACTTATGTCATGCAATAAAATGCAAATAAATTATTTAAAAATCATACAATGTGATTTTCTGGATTTTTGTTTTAGATTCCGTCTCTCACAGTAGAAGAGTACCTATGATAAAAATTACAGACTTCTACATGCTTTGTAAGTGGGAAAACCTGCAAAATCGGCAGTGTATCAAATACTTGTTCTCCCCACTGTATATATATATTATAAATAAATACATGATACTAAAATCTAAAGATCTTGTACATACTGCTGGTTTGGATGCGCTCCAAAGTCTGTCCTCTGAGTGACTCCACTTCTTGCACTTGCTTCAGAAGGTACTTGATGTGCTGAGACATCTCCTTTACCAGGATGCTCTGCTCCTCCTCCAAGCGTTTCAGCAGCATTGCCTGGTCGAAGATAGATCTCTTCAACCTGAAGGTGTTGTCTTTGGTTGGGGAAAGGAATGGAATAGTGGACAAGGAATGTTTATTATTATATTATATAAGTAGAACAGAATTATGTTATTTCTGAGAAATCTTTTTAGTGACAGCATTGGTTCTGTAGAATATAAACAATTAAAAAATATGAATACAAGTCACAATACTATAATTTGGATGGAGAGCTTGTGAAATTGTGATGGTCAAGCATTTTATTTGCGATTACTACAGCAGAATAACATGGTGTTGATGTCACCATTCAATGTTTATGCTCCGTGATAAATATTTCCATATTTTGGTATTCATGATATTTTTATTTCAATGTATCAACCCATTCCTGTGTTGTTGCATGACAAGTAACAAAAAGGACAATGGTAAATATGGAAATGTGGTTGGAACCATTACATGTGAAGATCGAAAAGGGTCATTTGTAAAATGTAGAGTGATGCCATAGGCTTATACTATGGAAATCAACTACAAGAACAACAAGCTAAACTAGCAATTCATACATATCATACCATCTTCATGTCTCTCCCATGGTAGGATGTATCCCTCTGTCAGACTGATTCATACATATCATACCATCTTCATGTCTATCCCATGGTAGGATGCATCCCTCTGTCAGACTGATTCATACATATCATACCATCTTCATGTCTATCCCATGGTAGGATGTATCCCTCTGTCAAACTGATTCATACATATCATACCATCTTCATGTCTATCCCATGGTAGGATGTATCCCTCTGTCAGACTGATTCATACATATCATACCATCTTCATGTCTATCCCATGGTAGGATGTATCCCTCTGTCAGACTGTTTCATACATATCATACCATCTTCATGTCTATCCCATGGTAGGATGTATCCCTCTGTCAGACTGATTCATACATATCATACCATCTTCATGTCTATCCCATGGTAGGATGTATCCCTCTGTCAGACTGATTCATACATATCATACCATCTTCATGTCTATCCCATGGTAGGATGTATCCCTCTGTCAGACTGATTCATACATATCATACCATCTTCATGTCTCTCCCATGGTAGGATGTATCCCTCTGTCAGACTGATTCATACATATCATACCATCTTCATGTCTATCCCATGGTAGGATGTATCCCTCTGTCAGACTGATTCATACATATCATACCATCTTCATGTCTATCCCATGGTAGGATGTATCCCTCTGTCAGACTGATTCATACCATCTTCATGTCTCTCCCATGGTAGGATGTATCCCTCTGTCAGACTGATTCATACATATCATACCATCTTCATGTCTATCCCATGGTAGGATGTATCCCTCTGTCAGACTGATTCATACATATCATACCATCTTCATGTCTATCCCATGGTAGGATGTATCCCTCTGTCAGACTGATTCATACATATCATACCATCTTGATGTCTATCCCATGGTAGGATGTATCCCTCTGTCAGACTGATTCATACATATCATACCATCTTCATGTCTCTCCCATGGTAGGATGTATCGCTCTGTCAGACTGATTCATACATATCATACCATCTTCATGTCTATCCCATGGTAGGATGTATTCCTCTGTCAGACTGATTCATACATATCATACCATCTTCATGTCTATCCCATGGTAGGATGTATCCCTCTGTCAGACTGATTCATACCATCTTCATGTCTATCCCATGGTAGGATGTATCCCTCTGTCAGACTGATTCATACATATCATACCATCTTGATGTCTATCCCATGGTAGGATGTATCCCTCTGTCAGACTGATTAATACATATCATACCATCTTCATGTCTCTCCCATGGTAGGATGTATCGCTCTGTCAGACTGATTCACACATATCATACCATCTTCATGTCTATCCCATGGTAGGATGTATTCCTCTGTCAGACTGATTCATACATATCATACCATCTTCATGTCTCTCCCATGGTAGGATGTATCCCTCTGTCAGACTGATTCATACATATCATACCATCTTCATGTATATCCCATGGTAGGATGTATCCCTCTGTCAGACTGATTCATACATATCATACCATCTTCATGTCTATCCCATGGTAGGATGTATCCCTCTGTCAGACTGCAAGCCAACTCCTCGTCAATCGGATCTCCTTCCACTACGGTGTTGTATTGCAAGACCTTTTCGCGAAGCTTCTTTTTCAACTCTGTCATTTTCCTTCTCTTTCTTTGTCTTGCCTGGTTGCTATCTGCAAATCGAAACGAAAAGAAAACTGTGTCATAATTCCAGAATATTATTGTTTTTTGAAGTGTTATTAATTTAAATAACTTGGTTTGACAACAAACCATGCCGACGATACAGATCTTTCTTCTTGCGCAAAAGGGTTACAGTGATGTTCTCAATGTCAGCCCTTAGCTCTTCAATACAACCTGGAGTGTAGACTCTCTCTAAATAGGTGAAACAAAACAATTGGACAAGAGACAATTAGTGACATTTTCAAAATATAGCCACCTTGTTTGGAACCTGTTTTACCTGTAACCGCCCATTGTCTGACATCACACACCCACTGCTGTATTGTCTCCTGATCAAGGTTGTGCTCCTTCTTGATGTTGCTAAGGCTGGCAGCTTCCACCTTTGCCCTCTCTGTGATCTTTTAAAGAGAACAAATAACAAAATGTCAGAAGAAAAGCTCTACGCACCACAATGCAAAAAAACACAAATTTTACTTGTGCTTTTGGCAACAAGACATTCATGAGAACAGGTGTAACATTAAATAACACATTAAATATCTGTGTATACTACCAAGCAGACTTGTAAATAGGAGGAAAATGTCTGTACAACAGTGAGGTTACAAATACAATCTTAGAAGATAACTGACCAATCCTAAGCACAACCCTCCCCTCAGTTACTTAAAATTAATAAAACATGATTATTATCAAAATAGTTGCATATTTATTTTCGGTAACAATGATTAAACAATGAATCAACCAATAGTTTCAGATCCAGCTGTAGTTGGTGCATTGAGGGAAAGCGGCGGGGCTTAGGATCTCAATTATAATTCACCCTTACTTTGACATATCTGTGGGCTAACACTTGATGAAGGTTGTCCCTCTTTCTTCTGTTCCAACCCATGGCCTGTCACGTTAGCATGTTCACTCTTCCTAATGAAAACAATAATGCACCCACAAGCCAAAAGGTAAGATTTCACATCCAAAAGGCAATAAGAGAAACCCAACAGACATGCCTAAACCCTATCACTAAAAGTTAGTTGAACAGGTAATTACCTTGAAGTAAAACAATGATAACTTTCGTAAGAACAGAACAGAGAAACTTAAAAACACAATTAAGTATTTATTATTATTTATTTAGGCTATGACAGCGTGAAGTGTAAGTGTAACACCAACCAGCCTTTGTCATGTATTTTGTGACAAGTGCTGCCCTGGAGAGAAAGCTGTTCACCTATAAAGAAAATACAATTAAATGTTGGTCTCCATTACATAAAAATATTACCTACACACCATAGATCTTGTGGTTGTGGTTTAACAGAAAACATGTGTACTGTATTATCCTAGGAATTTGGGACCCCTTACGCATGCATGCATTTTGAATTGCTGAAAACAACTGAACTGCCTATTTTTTATTTTAACTCATACATAAAGGATGTACTTTAACCCTCACACCAGGCTTGTTACTTAGATGACAAATAAGTACCTTTTGGTGTTATGGTTTCTATTAAGACTCTTTAAAGCCATAGATAAAATACTGACAATAATACCATACCTGCTCCACTTCCTCTCCCACTGTGTTTCCTGCTCCGTCCTGGCTTCTGCCACCCCATCTCACCTGCAACACAGAATGAGAAGCGTTATGTAGCAGTACTTCAGAAGTTTTGATATAACATCATCCAATCAGGCATAACATGCACAAATGTAAAAATAATCCTTTGCATTGAAGATTGCTTGAATGTTATATCTACATTAATGCATACAATTATCTCTAAAACATCTCATGACACAAGCTTTTTATTTTGCGGAGGAAAACAAAATCCCTGTCCTACAAATTTGAACAAGCAGCTGAAAAGCAGTTGGAGAAAGATAACACACAGCACGTTCTATTATCCGACCTATTATTATTTCCCTATAGCTACAGCCATACCAGACTTAAAGTTATTGCATGTACCTCGCATTTTGCTGTATGGGCTTTGGCATGCATGACTGTCACGATGTGGGTGTGGGAATGATCAAGGCGCAGCGCAGGGATAGTAGTTCGACATTTTATTCCACTACGTATAACACAACACTATACTGAGTAAAATCGAAACCAAAAGACGAACTAAAGACACACGAAAATGACTAACGACACGTTCACTAAAACACACGAAATGAACGGACGTAAAAAAAAGGCACACTTGCTTCTCACCGTGACTGCGACATACATCGATAACAACCCACACCCGCGTGAGGGACAGACTCAACATATATTGGATCCCTAATTAGAGACAACGGGTAGCAGCTGCCTCTAATTAGAGATCCACCCAAAACCCACAAAGAAACAGAAAAGAACGACACTGTCAGACTCTGACCATAGCTACATAGAGAAGCCTATTGCTTCTCTATGGCCAGAGCCTGACAATGACGCTCAGGAATGTCCTCATTTCTGTCAATGGCAGAAGCTCTGGTAAACCCTCTGCTACTTTGTTAAGGTAGGGCCAGTACCTAAAAAGCAGGAGCAGCATCATGTGAGTGTAACAAAGATCCATTTCTAATTGAATCTAAAATGACTAAAATCACTGTAAAGCTGAGAAACAATACATTTTTAATCATGGAGTTGGATTTGCAATATGACAATGAGGATTACCTGCATGTAACATCCATACAGAAGAAGGTAACATTTGCCTTCTTTGACATCTCTCTTTGAAGAAACATCGGGTAAGCAAATATTTCTCCACGGTAATGGTTCAGTCCTCGTAAGAGAAACCCATGTCTGATAAATCAGAAGAAAATCTAGTGGTTAGACACCCTCCGAAACTTTCGTCCGTCAAAAAAAAGTTTTTTGCATCCGTAGCAAGCAGTTTGAATGGTGTTTTGACAATTCAGAGCCACTGAATCACGAATACGAAAAAAAACGCTCAGTGTGCAAGGACCTTAAGACTTGGATTACCATTAAAACTCAAATATCAGACTCAAAAATCATACACATAAACACATACATACCTGCAAACTGCAACTTGAATGCCCTCCTCATCTATCTGAGCACCAGACTTTTTTGACATCTCTCTGCCAGCGGTGAACTTGGCAGTACCGCAGACAGCACTGTCATTTGCCTATAAAGTCAGTTTATAACACATTTTAAGATACATAAAAACACTCAACTAAAACATCTGTATAAACAACTATTATAAAAAAAAACAAATCAAATGTTCGTACACTTCTCATGTTGCCTCTGACAAGGTCAACAAAGGTAGCAACTTCCTCGTCCTTGGCCAGGAACAAGCCCTCATATATGGGTGGCTCCTCAGTCCTGTCCATGATAAGATAACATGCGTCAGTAATAAAAATCACAAGTACTACATTTACTATTTGTTAAAATGTAAGTTATGATCACTCAAAGACAACCCGAAGAGCTACTATTTGTGTTAGACAAGTCTAAAATAAACTTCTGAAAACCTACCCTTTTGACTTGCTGAAGCGGTAATGTTTTCGGTTTCCATCAGAGCAGACAGCCAACATGTCTGGAGAACATGCTGGACACTTAAAATTATGGACCTGGCACATATCCTCTTCTTTGTTTTGACAGAAGGTAAACTCAAAGAAGCTTCGCTGAAATGTATCAGCACAGATACTACCTGTCTGTATATTAAGAAATGATTGGTTAGGATTTTTTGAAGCAATGCCCACAATTAAATATTAGGTATACAGTATTATATTTTTGTTTGTTATATGTTTCAGTGATATTCAGGCAGATTTACCCTTCCAGCTTGAACAGATCTGTGCTCCAACATTTTCAGGAAGGCCTGCCTGGACATGGCTGGTGCCGTCACCTTCATATGTTCAAACAAGGTGAAGACATCAAACTTGTATAGGTCTGGCAGCTGGTGCTAGCTGGCCAGTACCGATAAACGAGCAGGTCCTTCACCTCGGGAGTCCAATCTGCAAAGCATGATGAACAGGATTTCCGAGGCAAGCAGACATCGTATCGTCCTGTGAACAAGTGAATATACTGTAGTAAAGACTAAAATAATGTCAGTAATCAAATTGCCTTCTATACAGAGATACAAATATATGATATATTAGCTATTTGACATGGCATTTGGGCAACGCTTTGCACACAGTGTTGAAGTTCTAGTACAATAATACTTGCACAAAAAGGAGGGCTTTCAGAACAACATACCATTGATGGTGACCACAGAAATATGCTTCACTGGAGTGATTGGGAAGTCATGAGTGCATTCACAAATTGACCTTGGTGCAGGAACAGGCAGTTGACATACTAAAGTACCTATCTATCTATCTATCTATCTATCTATCTATCTATCTATCTATCTATCTATCTATCTATCTATCTATCTATCTATCTATCTATCTATCTATCTATCTATCTATCTATCTATCTATCTATCTATCTATCTATCTATCTATCTATCTATCTATCTATCTATCTATCTATCTATCTATCTATCTATCTAAAACAGAAAGAAGTTATGAAGGGTGTATTTACAGCTTCTCCTCAGTCCCTTAGATGCATTTCCCAAAACGCTAACCTCATTTTCAAAATAGTGCTTTAAAACACAACAATTAATCCAAACTGGCCACACCCCTATTCCAACTGTAATTGTCACTATGTAGAAACAAGTAAATGCTTAAACACATTTATTAAGACGCAATTGACTTAGCTGGTCAAAGATATGCTGGTCAAAGATATGCTGGTCGAAGATATGCTGGTCAGAACTGTCAAAAAAACCAATCATACTTTTGTTATTCAGCTATTCAATTTCACACTTGCACTTTAGAGTTTTGAGAATAATCTTAGAATGAGATTTTAGAAAAAAATGTCTAAGCCATTTAGAAACACTGTTAAATATAAACATGTGCCAATCTACAACAACATTTGGGTAATTACACTATAAGTATGAGACAATTTGATATAATGCTAATTTTAACATACTTTGTTCACAAAACTGAGGCTGGCCATTTTCATTCACCACCACAGCAGTGGTAGGGGGAATGGGCTCAAGAAATCCATGGAACACAGCCTCTCTGTCATGGAGGACATTTCTCATGTGGGCCTCCATGTCACAGGTAGCACAGAGGAACTCCATGTCCAGTGGTACACAGTCCAGGCACCTAATCACAGCTTCTACAGCACAGCATCTGTGACAATTTTGGATGAATACTCTCTCGGCTGAGAGCTTTGCATCAAAAAGCATAGGCCTAGCAGTTTTCATTCTCACATCTGTGAGAAGCTGCCTTTGTTCCCAAGCAGAAACCATTCTGTCTGTTCCCTCCGGAACCTGGACTGCAGTTATGGTGTCCCTTAACTCTTGGAGTCTTGTTTCTAAAAAACAAAAATATACATTCACTTGTCCTTAAAAGGTCTATACTCATGATTATGATCACACAAAAGTATATATCAGTTATACTGTGAGTCTGTAATGGAACTGACAAAACATAATGCTTGATTATGTTTAAATAAATGGTGGGAATTGGAAACTGTAGTGTAGTGTTACTACTGTAACACTCAGTATCCTCACCAAGACTTGCCAACTCTTGATCTTCTATCTGAAGGCCTTCCTCATGCACAGGATCCCTTCTTCTGGATTGAGAAGCAGCTGCAGAGACAGTCATTTTGTTTAACCCTTTGATCAATATAACATGAAACCAATTCATTTCAAAATTAAAATATTCCATAAGGACTGGAGGGAAACTAAGCAAAAAGTATTAAAACACAACACAAGTAAGGATTATCAGTCGCATGCTCTTAAACAATCTTATATATTAGTGAGAAAAAATTCAAACATTGCAACACCATTTTGTCAAAGTGGTATCTGACTCTCATTTTATAATATGTGTAACCACCAAAACACTATTTAATGAATTATCTTTATTCTTAGACACAGTAATCATGTTTTAGTAAAGAACAAACCTGATCCAGGGCAGTGTGTTTCCTGACGTTTCTCACGCCTGCCTGTGACCAGTGGATTAGTGAGGGATCTCTTCCTGCTTTTCCTCGTTTTTCTTTGAGGAAAGGCAGGGTTTTTCATGGCCATGGCAGCCAATATATTTACAGAGCACTTATATCAGCAGCACTTATAATTGAGCATTATTCAGTAGTTGCATAAAAGGGTCTCACTAACCCTTTTCATCACATCTATAAACAGCAATATCAATTAGTATTTTCAGACTTAGGTATTTGCTTCTCATGACAAGCCTTACCCTGGCATCACGGAGATAAGCATCACTAATTAATGCTGCCATGTGGATCCTGGCATCACGGAGATAAGCATCACTAATTAATGCTGCCATGTGGATAATGGCATCACGGAGATAAGCATCACTAATTAATGCTGCCATGTGGATAATGGCATCACGGAGATAAGCATCACTAATTAATGCTGCCATGTGGATCCTGGCATCATTGGGATCATCAAAGACCCTCACGTCAGAATTGAGGGACATCACACACAAATAGAAATAATACAGACACAATATTTAAAAAAACACAAAATGAAGAAAGAGAGAAAGAGAGAGAGAGAGTGGCTCTTAAAAGTGCCGTTGTTTTGATTTGTGTGTGTGTGTATATGTGTGTGTTGGTGAAGTCAAAAAGTGTTGCAATAAACAGGAAAAAGCAAAGTATTATTAGAATAGCCTTTGTAGTAAATGAGCATTTCTTAATTGTTAGGACAGAGTAATTAATTATTAATTAAATATTAATCAATCACAACCACTACGTACAATACAAATCAATCCTTACTGTACAAATATCAGATTTGTACCACATTCACTTGACACAAGCAAGTACATACACAAATCTATTTTTATTTAGGCCTACAAATAATGGAAACAGTGGTCTTCTTCTGTCCTGTTGCCTAAAATGCTTCTCATAATATCCACTGCTCTCGCTTCTCAGTGTCACAAATAACTAAAGTAACAATTACCCTCAATTATCTCATGATGATTTCAGTGTCTTCTAAAATGGCAAAGTCTTACAAAAGTATGGCACCATAGTGTTACAGGATATTCTATCTATAAGTTAGTGGTGGGTCGTCTCTCTATTTAATTATGCATTCATTATATCAGGTATGAAAGGTCATTGACATTGAGTCGCACTGAGCAGTCCAATCCTCTGGAAAGATTCCAGGTCCACTTTTTTATTCCAGTCCAATCCTCTGGAAAGACTCCAGGTCCACTTTTTTATTCCAGTCCAATCCTCTGGAAAGACTCCAGGTCCACTTTTTTATTCCAGTCCAATCCTCTGGAAAGACTCCAGGTCCACTTTTTTATTCCAGTCCAATCCTCTGGAAAGACTCCAGGTCCACTTTTTTATTCCAGTCCAATCCTCTGGAAAGACTCCAGGTCCACTTTTTTATTCCAGTCCATCCCTGATTGTGGTAATTCCCTTTAGTTACACTTCTGACATTTACTTTGCACTTTGAATAAAACTTTAACCACTGCAACAACACGTTGTTAATTGTTGTCTTCACAACACATGGACAAATACATGAGTTTAAACTGATTTTGGTAGCTGGCAGTGCCACAATCCATAATACATTATAAAAGGAGGACGTTTCGTAAACTAGAAAACAACATTCACCGCGCCCACTGTCTGACGTTGTTGAACCAGGGAATCAGTGTGTCCACCACGAAAAATGAGCCTCATTGACTTTGTATGGGTGTTGTTTCCGTGGTGCCGACACGTAATTTCAACACATTCCGTGCCACCACCACGTAAATCGGGGTTAAGGGGTCGTGTTCATTTCACGTATTTCTGAGAGATCAGGTTGTAACTGAATGTGCTGCCCCTGACGACTAGCAATGTATTTCCTATTCACATACTGTATGTTCTAAGCCTTCAAAGACACCTAAACATTTGTTTTTAGAAAGAGGATTTTCACTGGGTAGATTTCTTGGCTGTGTCACAGTATGTACAAAAATGGGTGCATTACATGGTAGCAGGTTTTATCACCCGAATGATAACCAAGCAAGACTAGCCTTGGTTTTTACTTCTTTTGGAAGGCTAGACGTGTGTAAACAGTAAATGCATTGGGGATAGTTAAAAACAGCACTTTCAGATGGAGCTTTCTCAGTACTGTAACTTTTGTCAGAATGTTGCTTTAAGTTATGTGTTTGTAAACAAGCCTCTACCCTTGGTTCCAAATGACCTAAATGCATTATCCTGACAGAAGGATGTCTGTGTTATGTGTTACAGGAAGGAGAAGACCCCAATTCCTACTTGAAGAAACGCCCTCTCTCCTGCCCAGTCCTGATTGTCGGTCCGTCCAACTTCCTCCTAGCGGTAGGAGATGTGGCAATAACCACCTTTCCAAAAGACAAGCTTACCGAGAGTGCTTTATACCTTATGGCCTACTATTATACCCTACACCTGACTTATCCAAAGTGTGTAGCCACTCTGCTTTCAGTCATACAGACGGAGGTCGTCTTAGACACAATGCATGAGAGAGATCTCACATCGTCTTACAAGAAGAGCATGGCCGAGTGGTAAGCTTTTATTGGCCAATAAAACCAGTGGTCAGATATGTTGTTAGGATAGCACTTCCTGTCTCCCTCAAAGGGTTCTACAGTCCATGTTCATATTGATTCTTGGTCAGAATTTGGCTAAGTTAGCCCAGTGTTAATTTGGGCTGCACGACAATATTAGCCAACATGCCGTTATCCTGTGATGTTATATTGTGTGTGTGTTGTTTGCACAATTCAGTGCAGATTCTGCTTAGTTTGAAGTTTATTTGAACTTTTCAGTAAATATTGAGTTTAAATAACTAATTGTCTGTTCAGCAGATGCAGTCACTAATTTAGACACATCTACTGAGAAAGAGTAAACTGACTAAGCAGTTAAGTTGGGATAAAAGTGAACATAGTGGTATCGGTTATTGTCCAGTTGAGTTGTAAAATATTAACATAGTGGTATCGGTTATTGTCCAGTTGAGTTGTAAAATATTAACATAGTGGATATCGGTTATTGTCCAGTTGAGTTGTAAAATATTAACATAGTGGTATCGGTTATTGTCCAGTTGAGTTGTAAAATATTAACATAGTGGATATCGGTTATTGTCCAGTTGAGTTGTAAAATATTAACATAGTGGTATCGGTTATTGTCAGGTTGAGTTGTAAAATATTAACATATTGGATATCGGTTATTGTCCAGTTGAGTTGTAAAATATTAACATAGTGGTATTGGTTATTGTCAGGTTGAGTTGTAAAATATTAACATAGTGGTATCGGTTATTGTCCAGTTGAGTTGTAAAATATTAACATAGTGGTATCGGTTATTGTCCAGTTGAGTTGTAAAATATTAACATAGTGGTATCGGTTATTGTCCAGTTGAGTTGTAAAATATTAACATAGTGGTATCGGTTATTGTCCAGTTGAGTTGTAAAATATTAACATAGTGGGTATCGGTTATTGTCCAGTTGAGTTGTAAAATATTAACATAGTGGATATCGGTTATTGTCCAGTTGAGTTGTAAAATATTAACATAGTGGTATCGGTTATTGTCCAGTTGAGTTGTAAAATATTAACATAGTGGATATCGGCAAGAAGTCTAGTATGGTGCATGCTTAAGGATGATGTTACAATGGTTAATGGTGTATTGAGGGACTAGTTGTTCATGTAAGCTCAGAACCTTTAATTTGAATGTTACAATATTAATCATTTGTATTAAGAATGAATGTCACAGGTGGAGCAGTTTTAGTGTGTCTAGTGTGTCTAGATGCTGTGAGTGTGTCTGTGCAAAGCACAGGTTTTGTACGTGTATTGAGGGGCACATTGGTCAGATGTTTGGACCTGACCTTAACTCACTCACATATTTGGCATGTTCTGCTATGTTTTCATATTGCAGTTCCATAAATACTGTGAGAAAAATTGAGCTGTTTCCCTTTTATGCAGTCCTCTGGGACTTTTTGCTGTTTAAATAAAAAGTTAGGTTAAATGCAAGTCTAGTTTTAATTTTTTCTGTCTGATAAGTAGTAGTTAATGTCTTGAATCTAGTAGGTAAATGTCTTGAATCCAGAGCAGTATTACTTTTGTAGAGCTTACAATAAGGTAAATACACTTGAGATGATGACAGGATGGTAAAGTATGGCTTATTATGGCAAAAGAGCACTGCCTAATACGAGTCAGGAATGCTAACTTCAAGACATTTTGTCTCAAAATGCCAGTTTCCAATCTTATTTCAAGTTGGTGGTGACTTAAATCTAGAACAGTGTAACATTTATAGAACTAAACATTAGTTAAATACAATTGAAACAAACAGGATGACAAAAAAAAGACTTGAGGGGAAAATACTATTTTTGAGCATGACAAGCTTATTATGAGACACAAAACATCACAATACTAGTAAAATATAGCTAAAAATGAGTTTTCCCAGCTAACTTCAAGATCACTCATATCTTGTAAGGCTTAAATATAATGTCTTATTTCAAGAAATCTTACCAAGAGAATTTTCACTTGTTCCATTGGCAGATTATTTTGCTTATTACAAGCAAAAATATCTTGTATACATTTGTTTTTCTTATTTTTGGAGTGGCCTTTTTTCCAGTGCACTGTCAGTACTCAATTCCAGTTGCTACTCTGGGTCTCTCTACTCTGGAACTGTCAGGATTTCCCTGGTTCTGGACCCAAACGCAGATCGGACAAGGTAGGGGGGTGAAAAAGGTGAGAATGTATTGATCACAATATAATAATGAGGATGGTACGGCAGATGTGCAGACAGGGGAGTACAGATGATGGGGGGCTGAAGGTGTAGTATTGTGTTCCACAGATGGTAGACGGGTCCGGTAGCCAGGCAGGAGAGAGGGGAATTCCAGGTGAATGTACTGAGGCAGAGAGATCAAGAAATCAGATGAGCAGGCAGACTGAGATGAACAAGGCAAACTGAATATATCAAAATAACTCTGGTCTGATGAACAAGCACAACATACAGAGTGTGACTAATGATCCGGCAGGGTCTGGATGTCAGGTCTCGGCTGTAGTAGTGTTGTAATGATGATCAGGACCAGGTGTGATGACTACTGATGAGGAACAGGTGAGAGCAGACTCAGGTAATCCTGGAATTCCCGCCTAACACTCGTTGCCCAGCAACCTGAACAGGGCACGTTCAAGAACACAAACACAAAACAGACACATATAGACAGGAGAACAGGCTCACGGGGACGGGGTCGTGACAGGAATACATATATCTACAGTGCATTGCCAAAAACCACTCAATAACTTCAAACATAGATTCTGACCTGTCCATTGAGCCAAGCTGATTAAAGAATCCCAGAGTACCCAAACTCTCTCTCTCTCTCACACACACACACACACACACATAAACAAAAAAATCCCATCAAACACTTATTATCAAAACAGTATCGTACTTTTAAAACTCACATCACTGTGATCAATTTGAAGAAAGAAGTTCAATAGGTTGAAACGGAGTGAAAAACATGGTTGTTGTGGACGTTGTATATTAGAGCTTATGCATATTCATAGACTATATATGAATCCAGGAAGATGTCTTCGGTACATAATTGGTCTAATCTAGACTCCAAAATTAAACACATTCTAGTAATGGCCTTTGAGTGATGACTGTATTATTATGCATTCTGGATGGACTGGTTACCTTATGTTACGCTCCAAACTTCCTATCCATGAGTCTGGGAGAGAAGGTATAGGCCAAGGTGATGATGTTGGTTCATTGATTGTGCAGGACAGCTTACAGAGTTAGCCTTCTGGTTTACAGAATTAGATTTTAATATAGTCTAGAAATAGGAAGAAAACTAATATGTTCATAATTAATAGGATGAATATCTCACCACCGTGAGTTTCCATCTCCTCCCCTCTATCCTTCATTCATATTACCTTTAACTACAGAATATCTCACCACCGTGAGTTTCCATCTCCTCCCCTCTATCCTTCATTCATATTACCTTTAACTACAGAATATCTCACCACCGTGAGTTTCCATCTTCTCCCCTCTATCCTTCATTCATATTACCTTTAACTACAGAATATCTCACCACCGTGAGCACCAGGATTGTGGATTTGATTCCCACAGGGGAACCAGTACGGAAATGCATTTGTCTTACATGTGTTTGGATTGATTTCCCAAGTTTTAGCCCACGATTACTTGATACCCTACAAACATTATTTCTCATTACAATCAATCAGAACTGTATGACCAGCTGTTTTAGCTGAGGAACACACAAATGAGGGGGAATTATTATTTATTTATAAAATCCCATATCTGACCCTCTGCTGTGGCCAGGACCTGGGCTCAGGAATCAGACCAATGATGATACAAATTGTAACAGAGGAGCTGTGGACAGAAAACTCCTTGAAGGACAGGAAGTGGAAGAGGGCCTTTAATGAGCTATCAATCTATGATGATGTCACAAGGAAGTAAATGCACCAGTTTAGATGGTTATTGGTTAGTATTTAGTAGATAGTATTATTGGTCAAGTGATGGTCAGTCAAATGTGTATTTATTAAAATGTCAAATTAATTAAATCAGTAAAAAGGCAAAAATGTGATATCCTACCACCTGTTAAGATGAGAGAGAGGAGAAAGGAGAGGTGAAGGAGAGAGGTCTCATGGCCAAAACTGTCTCTGAGGGAAGAGAGGGTCAATACCCAACCTCTGTCTGTCTCTGAGGGAAGAGAGGGTCAATACCCAACCTCTGTCTGTCTCTGAGGGAAGAGAGGGTCAATACCCAACCTCTGTCTGTCTCTGAGGGAAGAGAGGGTCAATACCCAACCTCTGTCTGTCTCTGAGGGAAGAGAGGGTCAATACCCAACCTCTGTCTGTCTCTGAGGGAAGAGAGGGTCAATACCCAACAAATAACATTTTGATTTGATTTGAAAGGTATGATTAAAAATAACACTTGATAATGTTTTTTACTTCACTTTAATCCAGTCAGTCAATATAGATACATTATTGTACAACAGGAATGTTGTCACGGTGCATGTTTACGGAACGAGGCGCAGAGCTGGAGTTATCAGACACTCCTTTATTTTCAATGATAACAATCCAAAACCGAAAACAAAGGAGAGGTAGCGACCGTGAACTGGCACCAAAACCTACAGCTCCCCCTAGAGGGAGCCAGAGACCTGGCCTCAGTCAGAACCCTACAGCTCCCCCTAGAGGGAGCCAGAGACCTGGCCTCAGTCAGAACCCTACAGCTCCCCCTAGAGGGAGCCAGAGACCTGGCCTCAGTCAGAACCCTACAGCTCCCCCTAGAGGGAGCCAGAGACCTGGCCTCAGTCAGAACCCTACAGCTCCCCCTAGAGGTAGCCAGAGACCTGGCCTCAGTCAGAACCCTACAGCTCCCCCTAGAGGGAGCCAGAGACCTGGCCTCAGTCAGAACCCTACAGCTCCCCCTAGAGGGAGCCAGAGACCTGGCCTCAGTCAGAACCCTACAGCTCCCCCTAGAGGGAGCCAGAGACCTGGCCTCAGTCAGAACCCTACAGCTCCCCCTAGAGGGAGCCAGAGACCTGGCCTCAGTCAGAACCCTACAGCTCCCCCTAGAGGGAGCCAGAGACCTGGCCTCAGTCAGAACCCTACAGCTCCCCCTAGAGGGAGCCAGAGACCTGGCCTCAGTCAGAACCCTACAGCTCCCCCTAGAGGGATCCAGAGACCTGGCCTCAGTCAGAACCCTACAGCTCCCCCTAGAGGAACCAGAGACCAAACCCTGTTCAAAGGTACTTAAATCTTTTGTCTTGCCCATTCACCCTCAGATTTCAATCACAACTTTAACCTTAACCACACTGATAATCCTTACATTCATTTAACACCATAAAACACTATTATTTTACACTAATGTTTACCATGTAGACAATGTTGACTTTGCAGCTGGCATATCTAGAGGAAATTGCACAGTTCTGCCTCCTAGGCAAGATTCATGACAAACGTCAACCTGCGACTGGGAGAGGCAACGTAACATCAATAACAAAATAGTTTTCACTATTAACATTTTTTCTGGTTTCAAGTATGTTTTATTATGAAAAGTACAATATATTCATGTACAATGATGGAGCATATGTCCATATATAATGGTACAATGATGGAGCATATGTCCATATATAATGGTACAATGATGGAGCATATGTCCATATATAATGGTACAATGATGGAGCATATGTCCATATATAATGGTACAATGATGGAGCATATGTCCATATATAATGGTACAATGATGGAGCATATGTCCATATATAATGGTACAATGATGGAGCATATGTCCATATATAATGGTATAATGATGGAGCATATGTCCATATATAATGGTACAATGATGGAGCATATGTCCATATATAATGGTACAATGATGGAGCATATGTCCATATATATTATTCCTCTCCAGCCGTTACAAGCCTGTCCTCCCCAATTAAGGTCCCACCAACCTCCTGTGGTACATACACATAAACAGTCAAATATATCATAAGAACATCAATAAAAATGCAAAGTGGTAAGATCCTAAAATAAAAAAAGGTTGAGTCATTAATAAAGGAATTTGTATGTTTAATGTTAATGACTAAGATGTTTCACTCTGAAACTGTATAATGTGTAAGATGTATTAGAAATTACAAGATTAGGATTATAAGAATGTGGAAACATAGACAAGGTTCAGACTAGGTTAGAATGTTACCATTTGGTAAATGAGTCAGGATGTAGCTAGCAGGAGATTAGCCATAAAAGTTTACCACCCTCATCTATCAGAGTGGGGGTCTTGTCCCTAAGGTGGGTAAACATTAGCAACTGAGGGATGCCTTTGAGGGGAGTGACCTGAGATAACAGGACAGTGTCTTTGAAGGCAGACCCTGAGGACACAAAACAGGGTGGGGGCTTGACTGTGACTGGATGGTATAAAAGTGTTTTGTGTTTTTTCTTTCGGGAGAACGTTCTCTATGAATAAAGACTGACCATTGCAAAGCTGGAACTCTCTCTTATTTAAACAAACTGAAGAATTTACAACCTTCAGGATACAGATAGAGTTAAAAAGTTCATTTAGAACATTGGAATAAAAAATATCATATAACACAGAAGTGACATCTGTGTTTGTCGGACCACTTAGTGCTGGAATGAGGTGTCTGTTTGTTCACAATTCTATCAGAAATGATGGTCCTCATTTGAAGGTCCTGTGTCAAAGTCCTCACTATTATAGGAAGACGTGTGTGTGTGTGTGTTTCTAGTGTGTGTGTGTCATGTGTGTGTGTGTGTGTGTGTGTGTGTGTGTGTGTGTGTGTGTGTGTGTGTGTCCAGTGTGGGTGTATTTGTGTCCAGTGTGTGTGTATATTCAGTGTGTGTGTGTGTGTGTGGTTGTGTGTGTGTGTGTGTGTGTATTTTTGTGTACAGTGTGTGTGTGTGTGTAGTGTGTGTGTGTCCAGTGTGTGTGAGTGTCGAGTGTGTGTGTGTCCAGAGTGTGTGTATCCTGTGTGTGTATGTGTGTGTGTCTTTCTAGTGTGTATGTGTCTGGTGTGTGTGTGTGTCCAGAGTGTGTGTATCCAGTGTGTATGTGTGTGTGTCTTTCTAGTGTGTATGTGTCTAGTGTGTGTGTGTGTCCAGTGTGTGTGTGTCCAGTGTGTGTGTGTGTGTGTGTGTGTGTGTGTGTGTGTGTGTGTGTGTGTGTGTGTGTGTGTGTGTGTGTGTGTGAATGTCTAGTGTGTGTGTGTCCAGTGTGTGAGAGTGTGAGTGAATGTCCAGTGTGTGTGTGTGTGTCCAGTGAGTGTGTGTGTGTGTGTCCAGTGTGTGTGTGTGTCCAGTGTGTGTGTGTGTGTGTGTGTGTCCAGTGTGTGTGTGTGTCCGGTGTGTCTGTGTGTGTGTCCAGTGTGTGTGTATGAAGTGTGTGTGTGTGTGTGTTTGTGTCCAGTTTGTGTGTATGAAGTATGTGTCCAGTGTGTGTGTGTGTCCAGTGTGTGTGTGTGTGTGTGTGTTCAGTGTTTGTATGTGTCCAGTGTGTGTGTATGAAGTATGTGTCCAGTGTGTGTGTGTGTGTGTGTCCAGTGTGTGTGTGTGTGTGTGTGTTCAGTGTTTGTATGTGTCCAGTGTGTGTGTGGTTGTGTGTCTCGTGTGTGTGTGTGTGTGTCCAGTGTGCATGTCCTGTGTGTGTGTGTTCTGGGTGTGTGTGTGTGTCCAGTGTGTGTGTGTTTTTGTGTGTGTGTCTTGTGTGTGTGTGTGTATATGTGTGTGTGTGGGTCTAGTGTTTGTGTGTGTGTGTGTGTGTGTCCAGTGTGTGTGTCATTTGTGTACGCATCTAGTGTGTGTTTGTGTCCAGTGTGTGTGTGTGTGTGTGTGTGTGTGTGTGTGTGTGAATGTGTGTGTGTCCAGTGTGTGTGTCTAGTGTGTATGTGTTTGTCTAGTGTGTGTGTGTCTGGTGTGTGTCCAGTTACCATGGTTATTATTCTAGAGTCACTGAGGAGTCACCATAAACTCTAAACCCTGGATAGAGGGGCTCAGTGAATGTGGTGTAGAATGTGTTCAGGTGGGTCAGTGTGTCAGAGGAGACTCTGTAGAAGGACAGAGTGCCGGCTGGCCAGTCCAGATACACTCCTACTCTGTTGGAGCTGGAGGAGGGGACGTCTATGGTAGTGGAGTTATTATTGTGGGAGCTGGAGGAGGGGACGTCTATGGTAGTGAAGTTATTATTGTGACAATTAGCATAATAACTGTTGTCAGAGCAGAACAGACTCCAGGACTTGTCATTCCATCCAAGCCCACAGTCATTACCCCCTCCTCTCCTGTTGATTCCTTTATATGTCACTCCTATATCAGCCCATCCCCCACTCCACTCTACCTCCCAGTAACAGCGCCCAGTCAGACCGTCTCTACACAGCACCTGTCTACAGTCCTCAAATCTCTCTGGGTGATCAGGATACGGCTGCTTCTCTCTCCTCCATGTCACCTTTCTGTTCTCCTCAGACAGAGAGAGGTTTCTGTTTACTGTGTTTGGGTCCAGTGTGAGATCACAGACATCTGATGGATGAAACCAGACACAATATTAGAAATCATCATCATTCACATTAGAATGTTAACTCACTTTTCACTAATTCATTTAATGTAGATGTTTCTAGGTATCAAAAGGAGAAGTTAAGGTAACTTGAGACTTGTTGAATGATCATATGTTATACTGTATGGTGATATAAAACACACTTATTCACATTAATTACACACACACACACACACACACACACACACACACACACACACACACACACACACACACACACACACACACACACACACACACACACACACACACACACACACACACACACACACACACACACACACACACACACATACATCCAGAACACACACACACACATCCTGAACACACACACACACACACATCCTGAACACACACACACACACATCCTGAACACACACACACACACACACACACACACACACACACACACACACACACACACACACACACACACACATCCTCGACACACACACACATCCTGAACACACACACACACACATCCTGAACACACACGCACACACATCCTGAACACACACACACACACACACATCCCGAACACACACACACATCCTGAACACACACACACACACACACACATTGGACACACAACTTCACAGACACACACTGGACACAAACCTGTATGCATGAACTCACACACACACATATCTAATGTAACACGAACACACCACACACACAGACAGACACACACACATTGTCAAATCAACACTTTCTAAACTTTGGTGTCCCTGATTTGTGCTTCTGTAGAACTCCAGCTGATATTTAATATAACCAAGTAAGTAATGATGGTGGTCTTTGACTTTGACTTAACTTGAATTAAGACTTATTCTTAGTCATATTCTTAACAGCAGTCAACACTCACATTTTCTAAGTCCAGGTTTCATTGTGTTCTCTCCACCATGTTCCACACTGTAACGGTAAGTAGAAGAACATTCAGACATTGAGGGATACACGTGAACACACACACACACACACACACACACACACACACACACACACACACATACACACACACACACACAGTCAGCATGTACATTAATAAGTGTCTTGTCTATGTGTGTCCTGTGTGTGTGTGTGTGTGTCTAGTATGTGTGTGATTGTGTGTGTGTCATGTCTGTGTGTGTGTGTCAGTGTGTGTGTGTTTGTCTAGTGTGTGTGTTTGTCCAGTTTGTGTGTGTGTGTTTCTGTCAAATGTGTGTGTGTGTGTGTGTGTGTATGGGTGTACGCATCTGTGGTAACTCAAACATGTCTGATATGAACATTGACATAAACCCTCTACATACTTAAGTTTCTCCAGTCTGTAGTGTGGATCCTCCAGTCCAGCAGAGAGCAGTCTGACTCCTGAGTCTCCTGGGTGATTGTAGCTCAGGTCCAGCTCTCTCAGGTGTGAGGGGTTTGACTTCAGAGCTGAGACCAGAGAAGCACAGCCTTCCTCTGTGACTAGACAGCCTGACAGCCTGCAAAGAGTCAAATCATATTACAACCACACTGCTTTTCTTTGGTGGTGAAAATAGTGGCAGTAATGTGTTTAAACACATTCAGATATATCAGTGTCCTGAAACCCTCCATATATACTCAGCAAAAAAAGAAACGTCCCTTTTTCAGGACCCTATATTTCAAAGATAATTCGTAAAAATTCAAATAACTTCTCAGATCTTCATTGTAAAGGTTTAAAACACTGTTTCCCTGCTTGTTCAATGAACCATAAACAATTCATGAACATTCACATCTGGAACGGTCATTAAGACACTAACAGCTTACAGACGGAAGGCAATTAAGGTCACAGTTATGAAAACTTAGGACACTAAAGAGGCCTTTCTACTGACTCTGAAAAACACCAAAAGAAAGATGCCCAGGGTCCCTGCTCATCTGGTGAACGTGCCTTAGGCATGCTGCAAGGAGGCATGAGGACTGCAGATGTGGCCAGGGCAATACATTGCAATGTCCGTACTGTGAGACGCCTAAGACAGCGCTACAGGGAGACAGGACGGACAGCTGATCGTCCTCACAGTGGCAGATCACGTGTAACAACACCTGCAAAGGATCGGTACATCCAAACATCACACCTGCGGGACAGGTACAGGATGGCAACAACAACAACTGCCCGAGTTACACCAGGAACACACAATCCCTCCATCAGTGCTCACAGCAAGAACTGGTAAATCTGGTTCAGTCCATGAGGAGGAGATGAACTGTAGTACTTAATGCTGCTGGTGGAAACACCAGACACTGACTGGTACTTTTGATTTTGACCCCCTTTGTTCAGGGACACATTATTACATTTCTGTTAGTCACATGTCTGAGGAACTTGTACAGTTTATGTCTCAGTTGTTGAATCTTATGTTCATACAAATATTTACACATAATACGTTTGCTGAAAAAGAAACGCAGTTGACAGTGAGAGGACATTATTTTTTTTTCAGAAATCACAAATGAGTATGTGGATAGAATCATGTATAGTACAAATATTTGAGTAGACTGACCAGACCAGTTCAGTATCAGTCAAAACACAGACAGTGAGGTATCAGATTTAGATTGTATTGAGTATACAGTCCACACCATATCTAGTTTGACAGTTAAACTAACATTTTAAATATTTTTTTATTTAACCTATATTTTACTAGTCAGTTAAGAACAAATTCTTATTTACAATGACAGCCTAGGAAGAGTGGGTTGTGCAGAACGACAGATTTTTACCTTGTCAGCTCAGGGATTTGATCCGGCAACCTTTCAGTTACAAGCCCAACACCACTAGGCTACCTGCCGCCCCGATATGTGGCTCTGTACTCTAGCATTGTGGAATTGAGATCAAATGTTTTATATGAGGTGACAGTATATAATGTCACCTTTTATTTGAGGGTATTTTCATACATATCTGTTTCACCATTTAGAAAAATAAAAGCACTTTATGTATCTAGTCCCCTATTTGAAGAAGTCATAAGTATTCTGACCAATAGTGTATTAAAGTAGTCAAAAGTTTAGTATTTTGTCCCAAACTCATTGGTTGCATTTGCA
The DNA here is from genome assembly GCA_023634145.1 of Thymallus thymallus. Lineage (NCBI taxonomy): Eukaryota > Metazoa > Chordata > Actinopteri > Salmoniformes > Salmonidae > Thymallus > Thymallus thymallus. The sequence goes on along the minus strand of CM042397.1, from coordinate 7,201,071 downwards.
GTTTGATTTGGTTGTATCTTGAATTATGTTTTGACCAATAGTAACTGAATGGTGGATGATGACTGGATTAATCCTCTGTTTAAGTGAGTAGATAACATGTTTCTAAACACTACTAATTGAATCCTGATGATGCCATGATTAATAAAAATCATGAATGAATCATGAATAATAATGAGTGGCTAGAGGCTAGAACAAAAAATGCTAACCTCTCACCTTTACCAATAACAGAGGGGGTATGATCTTTGTGTCTCTGTAACGTTCTCATTCATCATCATTCACGATTCATTCATGATTATTCATAACCATGGTAGCATCCACATGAATGTAGAAGTGTTCAGAAACATATTCTATTCTTACTGACAATACAAGTGAAGTGACTCCAAAATGACAGGACATTATTCACCATTCAGTTACTATTGGGAAAAACATTATCCAAAACACAACCAAAACAAACTGCAAATGCATTCAACAAGTTTGTAGAATCACAAGCTTCATGTTATCACTGCAGGGAAGGAATATTGATCCAAATACTCAACTTTTGACTAAATTAATTTGTTGAAATAATCATGACTTTTTCAAATGGGAGAACTACATAAATAAAGTGTGTTCATTTCTAAATGGTAAAACAGATTTTATGAATACACTGAAATAAAAGTTGACATTCTGTACTGTCACCTAATATTGTAACGAATGCCCCGCGCAGAGCGGTGGGCCCTCCTCCTCTCCAACGATCATCCTCGCCGGCGTTCTAACCGGCGGTCTGGGGAAGATGGTAGTAACACCCTGATGACCCACACCTGTTCCTCATCGGTCATCAGGGTCACTATTTAATCCATGTGTTTTCTGTTCAACCCTTGCGGGTTATTGTTCTATGTGTGTTGCCGTCTTTCATTAAATGTCATTTACGCAATCCTTCTTCTCCTATTCGTCTTTTGCCTCTACACTCACTTTCACCCCTCGCAATATCACAGAATAACCCGCCCAAACCAGAGGCACCTTTTATTTATTTTTTCACTTACCTGTCTTTGTCTACACCGTGTTTCCTCACTAACCTCTCTCTGTTTCACACTCTTCCCTAGGTCTCCATGGACGGGCACGGAGGGGGAGCTGGATCACCCGGTCGAACACCCGAGCTGGAGGAGAGACTCAGAGCCATGGAGGAACAGGTGTCCTCCTTGGTCACCGCGCTTGGTGGTTTAATGTCCCACATGGCTGCACGACAGGGCGGGGAACACCCGGTGGATCCAGCTGGAGCCACAGCGTCCCCCGCACCCGGTCGTGTAGAGTCACGCGCCCCGGGGGGAGAACTCCGGGAAAAAATATGATGGCAATCCGGAGGATTGTCGTGGGTTCCTTCTCCAGTGCGAACTCTATTTGGGCGATCTGCCAGTTTCGGACTCGGAGAAGGTGCGCACGATGATCACTCTTCTCACGGGGCGTGCACTCAGCTGGGCAACGTCACTGTGGGGGAGCGGGGCTGAGGAGTTGCGGTCAGTCCCCATGTTCATCGAACGCTTCCGAGCTGTTTTTGACCATCCCGCGGAGGGGAGAGATGCGGGCGAGCGGATTATGCGCCTGGAACAAGGAAGGGGCACGGCCTCAGAGTATGCGCTGTCGTTCCGGACGCTGGCGGCGCCCAGTGGGTGGAACGAGCCTGCCCTCCGGACCGCCTTCCGTAGGGGCCTGCGGGTGGAGGTTCGGATGGAGCTGGCTTGCGTCCCTCAATCCATGTCGCTGGACGCTTACATCGCCCGGGCGATTGCTATTGACGGTCAACTCCGGGACCGTGACCAACTGGCGCATCGCGCGCATCTTCCCCTTCCTCGATCCGAGCCGGAATATGAGCCGATGGAGGTGGGGATTACGAGGCTCTCCGCAGAGGAGAGAGACAGACGGAGTCGTCAGGGACTGTGTCTTTACTGCGGAGAGAGGGGGCATGTAAGGAGAGTATGCCCCTCTCTTCCAACTGGACGCAGGAAAGGGGTAAGTGGCCGGGGGGTTCAGGTGGGCACAGGGAGTTTCATAGACCAGACCCTGGTTAACGCTCTCCGGCTACCGTTGCGCAGGCTGAGGTCCTACATGCACGTTCAGGCCCTGGATGGTCAGCCGGTGGGGACCGGTTCCATTACTCACGTGACCCGTCCAGTCACCCTCACCATTCACGGCTGCCATCGAGAGAGACTGGAATTGTTGGTGATCTCTTCATCCATACATCCGATCATCTTGGGACTCCCCTGGCTCCAGCAGCACAATCCCAACATCAGCTGGAGCGCACAAAGGATCCTGGGATGGTCAGAGAAATGTAGGAAGACCTGTATCAACACTACGGTAGGGGCAACATCGGTAGAGAGTCCTGAGAGCCCCCTCACAGGGAACATCCCGCCAGAATATGAAGATCTGCGCGGGGTGTTTTCCAGAGAGAAAGCCAAATGTCTCCCTCCACACCGTGATTGGGACTGTGCCATTGACCTAATGCCAGGTGACACGCCTCCCCGCAGACATATATATCCGCTCTCTATGGCCGAAACGGATACTATGGAGACGTATATCCGAGAGACGCTGGAGCAGGGGCATATTCGCCATTCTACATCACCTGCTTCAGCTAGTTTCTTCTTTGTGAAGAAGAGGGACGGGGGTTTGAGGCCGTGCATTGATTATCGAGGACTGAATGAGGTAACGACGAAGTATCGATATCCAATGCCCCTCGTTCCTGCGGCCATAGAGCAGCTCCGGGGAGCGCGCTTCTTCACCAAGCTGGACCTCCGGAGCGCGTACAACCTCATACGAATCCGGGAGGGAGACGAGTGGAAGACCGCATTTAGCACGGCGTCTGGTCACTATGAATACCTAGTGATGCCATACGGACTAGCCAATGCCCCACCGGTATTCCAGTCGTTTCTGAATGAGGTATTCCGAGGCATGTCGGGGAGATATGTAGTAGTGTATATTGCCGATATCCTAGTATACTCCCCGACGTTCTCAGAACATGTGAAACACGTCCGTGCTGTCCTCCAACGGCTACTACGGAATCATCTGTATGTCAAGGAGGAAAAATGCGCCTTCCACCAGACGGCCGTCTCCTTCCTCGGATATCGTATTTCTCCGGAGGGAGTGAAGATGGAGGAATTAAAGGTAGAGGCAGTTAGGTCATGGCTGATCCCAAAGAACATCAAAGGACTCCAAAGCTTCCTCGGTTTCGCCAATTTCTACCGCCGGTTCATCCAGGGCTACAGCTCCATAGCAGCGCCACTCACGTCGTTGTTGAAAGGTAACCCTCAACGCCTCGCCTGGACCCCGAGTGCCGAGAAGGCATTCCTCGACCTGAAGGGCAGATTTACCACCGCGCCTCTGTTATGCCACCCAGACCCACGCAAGCCCTTCACGCTCGAGGTCGACGCGTCGGAGGTCGTGATAGGGGCGGTCCTCTCCCAGCTGCAGGGGAACCCTCCCCTGCTGCACCTCTGTGCGTATTTCTCAAAGAAGCTGAGCGCTGCGGAGAGGAACTACGACGTGTGTGACCGAGAGCTACTGGCGGTGAAATTGGCATTGGAGGAGTGGAGACATTGGCTGGAGGGTGCTCATGAGCCGTTCACTGTCCTGACCGACCATCGGAACCTGGAGTACGTCAGGGCAGCCTGGCGCCTTAACCCCCGACAGGCCCGCTGGACCTTGTTTTTTGAGCGCTTCCAGTTCACCCTGACCTACCGACCAGGAACAAAGAACGGCAGGGCGTACGCACTCTCCCGCATTCACGACCGGGGGGCAGAGACGAGGCAGGACGTTCCCATCCTGCCTCCATCATGCATCGTTGGACCCGTCTCCTGGGACATCGATGCTGAAATTCAACGGGCAGGGAGACGGGATCCTCCTCCAACAACCTGTCCTCCGGGGAAAATCTACGTTCCGCGGAGAGTGCGGGGACGGTTGGTAACCTGGGTCCACACAACACCTGCTACCGGACACCCAGGTATCAGCCGGACCCTGGAGGCGCTCCGGGAAAAATACTGGTGGCCCGGCATGGGGAGGACTGTGCGACATTATGTACTCTCATGTGTCATATGCGCACAGTCTAAGGCGCCGAGAGCGGCTCCTACAGGAAAACTCCATCCCCTACCAGTACCTCAGCGACAATGGACTCACATCGCCGTGGACTTCCTCACAGACTTACCACCAGCAGAGGGGAAAACCACCATCGCCGTGGTAGTGGACAGATTTTCAAAAATGGTGCGGTTCCTCCCACTACCTGGCCTCCCCTCTGCTCTCCAGTTCGCTGAGGTGCTATTTCAACAGGTCTTCCGACTGTATGGACTTCCGGAGGACATAGTGTCTGACCGAGGTCCCCAGTTCACCCGTGTGTGGAAGGCGTTCATGTCAAAACTGGGGGTCGCGGTCAGTCTCACATCCGGGTACCACCCTCAGGCTAATGGGCAAGCGGAGCGCACGAACCAAGAACTGGGGAGGTTCCTTGAGCATATTGCATGGAACAGCCAGGTGAGTGGACTCGTTTCCTCCCCTGGGCGGAATACGCTCAGAATTCTCTGTGCCATTCCTCCACCGGTCTAACCCCTTTCCAGGTGGTCCTGGGTTTTCAGCCCCGTCTGTGCCCCTGAGGAAGGGGTTCCAATGAAGTTCAGGCGGTGGAGGAGTGGTTCGGGAAGGCTGAGGGAGTCTGGTCTGCCGTCAACGTCCGCCTGCAAAGAGCAGTTCAGCGACAAAAGACGCAGGCGGACAGGCGGCGGAGTGAGGCTCCAGTGTTCCACCCAGGGGATAAAGCCTGGCTGTCCACAAGGAACCTCCAGCTCCGCTTGCCATGCCATAAGCTTGAGCCCCGGTATGTGGGACCATTCACGGTCCTTCGGAGAGTGAATGAGGTCACCTATAGGTTGAGACTAACACCACCATATAACAACATGTCTCCCTCTTTCCATGTCTCTCTCCTCAGGCCGGTGATTCCTGGTCCACACGGGGGGTCCGGACCTGCATTGGCGCCTCCACCCCCAACGGAGGTAGCTGGGGGTCTGGCATATCAAGTGGAGAAGGTGCTGGACTCTCGGCTACGGCAGGGTCGGATCCAGTACCTGGTGGACTGGGTGGGCTACGGCCCTGAGGAGAGCAGCTGGGTTCGGGCGGCGGACATCTGCGACCCATCACTCACTACTGAGTTTCATGCACGCCGTCCGGACCGACCAGCCCCCCGCCCTCGGGGCCGCCCAGGGCGCCGGCGAGTGGCGACGTCGGGAGCCGCGCCTAGGGAGGGGGGTACTGTAACGAATGCCCCGCGCAGAGCGGCGGGCCCTCCTCCTCTCCAACGATCATCCTCGCCGGCGGTCGGGGGAAGATGGTAGTAACACCCTGATGACCCACACCTGTTCCTCATCGGTCATCAGGGTCACTATTTAATCCATGTGTTTTCTGTTCAACCCTTGCGGGTTATTGTTCTATGTCTGTTGCCGTCTTTCAATAAATGTCATTTACGCAATCCTTCTTCTCCTATTCGTCTTTTGCCTCTACACTCACTTTCACCCCTCGCAATATCATAAATATGAAACATTCATCTCAAATCCCAAATGCTGGGGCATAGCACCAAATGTAAAACTGTATGCTTCACTGTCCATATGATGTGGACTATGTGTGCCTGGTAAACACATGTGGATCTGGTGAACAGTTATCACTTGTTGACCAACTACAGGAATACTGACCTCAGAGTCTCCAGTTTACAGTGGGGATTCTCCAGTCCAGCAGAGAGCAGCTTCACTCCTGAATCCTTCAGGACATTGTTACTCAGATCCAGCTCTCTCAGGTGTGAGGGGTTTGACTTCAGAGCTGAGACCAGAGAAGCACAGCCTTTCTCTGTGACTCCACAGCCTGACAGCCTGCAAAGAGTCAAATCATATTACAACCACACTGATATTCTTTGTTGGTGAAAATAGTGGAAGTAATGTTTTCAAAATATTCAGATATATCAGTGTTCTGAAACCTGTCATATCTATTCATAAATGGATGTATCATTATTAGAAATTAGAAATTATCAAAGTATTGCTTGTGGATAGAATCATGTATAGTACAAATATTTGAGTAGACTGACCAGACCAGTTTAAAAAGCAGTATCAGTCAAAAGACAGACAGTGAAGTATCAGATTTAGATTGTATTGAGTATACAGTCCACACCATATCTAGTTTGACAGTGAAGCTAACATTTTAAATGTGGCTCTGTACTCCAGCATTGTGGATTTGAGATCAAATGTTTCATATGAGGTGACAGTATATAATGTCAACTTTTATTTGAGGGTATTTTCATACATATCTACTTCACCATTTATAAAAATAAAAGCACTTTATGTATCTAGTCCCCATATTTGAAGAAGTAATAAGTATTCTGACTAATTCACTTATAGTGTATTAAAGTAGTCAAAAGTATAGTATTTGGTGGCATATTTTTTTAATGCAATGACTACATCAAGCCTGTGACGGCCATGACTGAGAAAGATCATGAATGAATCATTACTACTAATGAGTGAGAGAGTTACAGAGACACAACAATACATACTAACCTCTCACCATAAACCTCAAATAAAAAGACATTCTGAACTGTCGCCTAATATGAAACTTTTTATTTCAAATCCAAAAAACTGGAGCATACCGCCAAACTGTTAGCTTCACTGTCCAAACACATATGACATGAACTATGTGTGGCTGGTAAACACATGAGGATCTGGTGAACAGTTATCACTTGTTGACCAACTACAGGAATACTGACCTCAGAGTCTCCAGTTTACAGTGGGGATTCTCCAGTCCAGCAGAGAGCAGCTTCACTCCTGAATCCTTCAGGACATTGTTACTCAGATCCAGCTCTCTCAGGTGTGAGGGGTTTGACTTCAGAGCTGAGACCAGAGAAGCACAGCCTTCCTCTGTGACTCCACAGCCTGACAGCCTGGCAAAGAGATCATCATGATTTCACAAACACACTGTTAATTTAACACCAGTAGTGTAGAAGGACAATGGCAGATGCATTTGGTTTATTCTGTCAAAAAACATATAGATCTTCCGTCTCCTAGAATGTTATGGTCATATTGTTATACTAATGTGAACATCAAGTCATTGATTCATCATGTTTTCAATAATACATATTTCTCTCTAAACTGAATATTTCTTCCTGATGATTAGTTCTTAAACGTCATTTTATGTACTCACAGAGCAGCTCTGGAGGCTTTGACCACTGGCAGCAGCCTCAGAAGACCTTCCTCTGATCTGGAGTATTTCTTCAGGTCAAACAAATCCAGCTCCTTTTCTGAAGTCAGCAATACAAAGACCAGAGCTGACCACTGCGCAGGTGACAGTTTGGCTTCTGAGAGACTTCCTGATCTCAGGTAGCTTTGGATCTCCTCCACTAGAGAATGGTCATTCAGTTCATTCAGACAGTGGAACAGATTGATGCACCTCTCTGGATAGGGATTTTCCCTGACCTTCACCTTGATGTACTTGACTGTTTCTTCATGGCTCTGTGAGCTGCTTCTTGTCTTTGTCAGTAGACCTCGTAAGTGCTTCTGATTGGACTCCAGTGAGAGGCCCAGAAGGAAGCGGAGGAAAAGGTCCAGGTTTCCTGTCTCACTTTGTAAGGCTTTATCCACAGCACTCTTGTAGACGGTAACTTTACGCTTGTGTCTGATCCTGACAGAATGGTTCCTGGACGTTGATTGAGGTTCATCCATTAGATTCTCATTGTTGTTGATGAATGAGAGGAACACATATACAGCAGCCAGAAACTCCTGAATGCTCAGATGCACAAAGCAGTACACCTTGTCCTGGTACAGCCCACATTCCTCTTTAAAGAGCTGTGTACACAATCCTGAGTACACTGAGGCTTCATTGACATCAATGCCAGCCTCTTTCAAGTCTTCTTCATAGAAAATCAGATTGCCATTCACAAGCTGTTGAAAAGCCAGTTTTCCCAGTGACAGAATGCTCTCTTTATTCCAATGTGGACCTGTCTCTTCTTTCCCAAGATACTTTGCATTCTTTTGTTTGGTATGAAACACCACAAGGTGTGTGTACATCTCAGTCAGAGTCTTGGGCATCTCTTCTCTCTTGTCTGTACTCAACATGTGTTCAAGGACTGTTGCAGAAATCCAACAGAAGACTGGAATGTGGCACATGATGTGGAGGCTCCTTGATGTCTTTATGTGAGAGATGATTCTGCTGGCCAGGTCCTCATCACTGAATCTCTTCCTGAAGTACTCCTCCTTCTGTGGGTCATTGAACCCTCGTACCTCTGTCACCTGGTCAACACATCCTGAAGAGATCTTATTGGCTGCTGCAGGTCGGGTAGTTATCCAGAGGAGAGCAGAGGGAAGCAGATTTCCCTTGATGAGATTTGTCAGCAGAACATCCACTGAGGTTGACTCTGTGACGTCACAACACATCTTGTTCTTCTGGAAGTCTAGGGGCAGTCGGCACTCATCCAGACCATCAAAGATGAACAGAACTTTGTACTTGTCATAGTTAGAGATTCTTGATTCTTTAGTTCCCATTGAGAAGTGATTGAGAAGTTCAATCAAAGTGTTTTTTTCCCCTTTCATCAAATTCAGCTCCCGAAAAGGGAATGAAAATACAAATTGGACATCCTGATTTGCTTTTCCTTCAGCCCAGTCCAGAATGAACTTCTGCACAGAGACTGTTTTTCCAATGCCAGCGACTCCCTTTGTCAGCACAGTTCTGATAAGTTTGTCTTGTCCAGTTAAGGGTTTGAAGATGTCGTTACATTTGATTGCAGTCTCTGGTCTGGCTTGTTTCCTGGTTGTTGTCTCAATCTGTCTCAACTCATGTTCATTATTGACCTCTCCTGTTCCACCCTCTGTGATGTAGAGCTCTGTGTAGATCTTATTGAGAAGTGTTGGGTTTCCTTGTTTAGTGATCCCCTCAAATACACATTGAAACTTCTTCTTTAGATTAGATTTGAGTTCACGTTGGAAAATCACAGCAAGCTCATCTGAATGAAGAAATAACACAGAGGATATTAATATTACGTCTGATTTAATGCCTACAGTATTGTAGGACTGTGTTATAAAGTTTAAATTGTAATAATGTATTATCTTAACTGTCTGTATAAATGTGTAAATGTTTTCATAATTCATTACACACTGGTGTGACTGTTTTATATAATTATTGGTTTTATTGATGTTATTATTAATGTTGTCTCTCTCTGTCTCTCCTCTTCTCTCTGTCTAAATGAATCAACACAACACATCCCTGCTGCTACTTGATGAGGTCACTAGGTGTTGTGTTAAGGCTGCTACAATATCATTGAGTTACACAGCTACTTTAGCTGTACTTTAGCTACAGCTTTTAAATGTTTCTTATAAAACAGCATTCAACATGAGGCAGACAGCTCTTACTTTTCTCCAGTGTGTCAGCAAGCTCCTTCTGGTTCATTTTCCTCAGGACGTGCAGTGTGATCTTCAGAGCTCCCTCTCTGGCACTGCTCTCCTGCTTCTCATCTTCAGCATCCACCACTTCCTTATCCTGCTTCTGACTCTCAAAGCCTTGTGGGAGTTCTGGACTAAGAACCCTCTTGAACATCTTCAGCTCGTTCTTCACAAATTTCATAATATTCTCTTCAAGCAACTGAAATAAATCAAGTAAATAAGTTAAGCAAGACAATAAATGCTTTCTCACTAACATATTAATTAATGATTGACAGATAAACTTTACTTGAGGTAAACAAAAACAAATGTACATAACAGGACCACATACACTGAATATGGAGGCCAGGTCTGTTTGATGACTCTGGGAAGACTGACCACTGAGAAACTCTGACTCTGATCTCTCCTGTTGGTTTCTGTGGACAAAACATCCAAGGAGTTCACACACACACACACACACACACACACACACACACACACACACACACACACACACACACACACACACACACACACACACACACACACACACACACACACACACACACAGGGATAGAATGTTGTGTTTGTTAAATATTGTTGTAGGACTATGAAAATGTAAAAAGGATTAGCCTATGGATTATGAAAACAACCAAAATAAATGGTAAAATGGGAGAGTAGAAATGACTAGAGTCAGTGTTGTTTAACTCACTGACCATGACCCATGAGTTCTTCTTACCTTTGTTCAGTAGAAAAGTCTCCCTCTCTAAACATTAATGGTTGATGCATAGACTTGTCACTCTTCATGGACACACAGCTGGGTACAGGGGAGGCTGGTCTCTCCTGCTTGATTGGACTTCAACACAACAGAGACAAACATTACGTCTCTCATCTACTCTGAGCTCAGATGGGGAAACATAAGAAGAGTTTCATTCCAAAACACTATATATCCATTTTCAGAAATGTTGGTAAATGATCTTTTATTGTTTAAAGAAATTATGAAAGCTATAGGTGTGTTTTTTCACTATCTAATCATGGCATGGGATTGTTCAATGACAGACATGTCTTTGTTTAAAATCTATCACTTGATGGTTTCATTTAAGATACAAATAATCATGTTTTTTTTGCCAAATGCTATATATCTGACTCACTCTCAGAGAAATAAGTAGTACTGTTAGGTTTTACACAGTAATAATATATATCTACCTCACTCTCAGAGTAATAAGTAGTACTGTTAGGTTTTACACAGTAATAATATATATCTGCCTCACTCTCAGAGCAATAAGTAGTACTGTTAGGTTTAACACAGTTATAATATATATCTGCCTCACTCTCAGAGCAATAAGTAGTACTGTTAGGTTTTACACAGTAATAATATATATCTGCCTCACTCTCAGAGCAATAAGTAGTACTGTTAGGTTTTACACAGTAATAATATATATCTGTCTCACTCTCAGAGCAATAAGTAGTACTGTTAGGTTTTACACAGTAATAATATATATCTGTCTCACTCTCAGAGCAATAAGTAGTACTGTTAGGTTTTACACAGTAATATACACACACACACACACACACACACACACACACACACACACACACACACACACACACACACACACACACACACACACACACACACACACACACACACACACACACACACACACACACACAGGGATAGAATGTTGTGTTTGTTAAATATTGTTGTAGGACTATGAAAATGTAAAAAGGATTAGCCTATGGATTATGAAAACAACCAAAATAAATGGTAAAATGGGAGAGTAGAAATGACTAGAGTCAGTGTTGTTTAACTCACTGACCATGACCCATGAGTTCTTCTTACCTTTGTTCAGTAGAAAAGTCTCCCTCTCTAAACATTAATGGTTGATGCATAGACTTGTCACTCTTCATGGACACACAGCTGGGTACAGGGGAGGCTGGTCTCTCCTGCTTGATTGGACTTCAACACAACAGAGACAAACATTACGTCTCTCATCTACTCTGAGCTCAGATGGGGAAACATAAGAAGAGTTTCATTCCAAAACACTATATATCCATTTTCAGAAATGTTGGTAAATTATCTTTTATTGTTTAAAGAAATTATGAAAGCTATAGGTGTGTTTTTTCACTATCTAATCATGGCATGGGATTGTTCAATGACAGACATGTCTTTGTTTAAAATCTATCACTTGATGGTTTCATTTAAGATACAAATAATCATGTTTTTTTTGCCAAATGCTATATATCTGACTCACTCTCAGAGAAATAAGTAGTACTGTTAGGTTTAACACAGTTATAATATATATCTGCCTCACTCTCAGAGCAATAAGTAGTACTGTTAGGTTTTACACAGTAATAATATATATCTGCCTCACTCTCAGAGCAATAAGTAGTACTGTTAGGTTTTACACAGTAATAATATATATCTGTCTCACTCTCAGAGCAATAAGTAGTACTGTTAGGTTTTACACAGTAATATACACACACACACACACACACACACACACACACACACACACACACACACACACACACACACACACACACACACACACACACACACACACACACACACACACACACACACACACACACACACACACACACACACAGGGATAGAATGTTGTGTTTGTTAAATATTGTTGTAGGACTATGAAAATGTAAAAAGGATTAGCCTATGGATTATGAAAACAACCAAAATAAATGGTAAAATGGGAGAGTAGAAATGACTAGAGTCAGTGTTGTTTAACTCACTGACCATGACCCATGAGTTCTTCTTACCTTTGTTCAGTAGAAAAGTCTCCCTCTCTAAACATTAATGGTTGATGCATAGACTTGTCACTCTTCATGGACACACAGCTGGGTACAGGGGAGGCTGGTCTCTCCTGCTTGATTGGACTTCAACACAACAGAGACAAACATTACGTCTCTCATCTACTCTGAGCTCAGATGGGGAAACATAAGAAGAGTTTCATTCCAAAACACTATATATCCATTTTCAGAAATGTTGGTAAATGATCTTTTATTGTTTAAAGAAATTATGAAAGCTATAGGTGTGTTTTTTCACTATCTAATCATGGCATGGGATTGTTCAATGACAGACATGTCTTTGTTTAAAATCTATCACTTGATGGTTTCATTTAAGATACAAATAATCATGTTTTTTTTGCCAAATGCTATATATCTGACTCACTCTCAGAGAAATAAGTAGTACTGTTAGGTTTAACACAGTTATAATATATATCTGCCTCACTCTCAGAGCAATAAGTAGTACTGTTAGGTTTTACACAGTAATAATATATATCTGCCTCACTCTCAGAGCAATAAGTAGTACTGTTAGGTTTTACACAGTAATAATATATATCTGTCTCACTCTCAGAGCAATAAGTAGTACTGTTAGGTTTTACACAGTAATATACACACACACACACACACACACACACACACACACACACACACACACACACACACACACACACACACACACACACACACACACACACACACACACACACACACACACACACACACACAGGGATAGAATGTTGTGTTTGTTAAATATTGTTGTAGGACTATGAAAATGTAAAAAGGATTAGCCTATGGATTATGAAAACAACCTAAATAAATGGTAAAATGGGAGAGTAGAAATGACTAGAGTCAGTGTTGTTTAACTCACTGACCATGACCCATGAGTTCTTCTTACCTTTGTTCAGTAGAAAAGTCTCCCTCTCTAAACATTAATGGTTGATGCATAGACTTGTCACTCTTCATGGACACACAGCTGGGTACAGGGGAGGCTGGTCTCTCCTGCTTGATTGGACTTCAACACAACAGAGACAAACATTACGTCTCTCATCTACTCTGAGCTCAGATGGGGAAACATAAGAAGAGTTTCATTCCAAAACACTATATATCCATTTTCAGAAATGTTGGTAAATGATCTTTTATTGTTTAAAGAAATTATGAAAGCTATAGGTGTGTTTTTTCACTATCTAATCATGGCATGGGATTGTTCAATGACAGACATGTCTTTGTTTAAAATCTATCACTTGATGGTTTCATTTAAGATACAAATAATCATGTTTTTTTTGCCAAATGCTATATATCTGACTCACTCTCAGAGAAATAAGTAGTACTGTTAGGTTTTACACAGTAATAATATATATCTACCTCACTCTCAGAGTAATAAGTAGTACTGTTAGGTTTTACACAGTAATAATATATATCTACCTCACTCTCAGAGCAATAAGTAGTACTGTTAGGTTTTACACAGTAATAATATATATCTGCCTCACTCTCAGAGCAATAAGTAGTACTGTTAGGTTTTACACAGTAATAATATATATCTGCTTCACTCTCAGAGCAATAAGTAGTACTGTTAGGTTTAACACAGTTATAATATATATCTGCCTCACTCTCAGAGCAATAAGTAGTACTGTTAGGTTTAACACAGTTATAATATATATCTGCCTCACTCTCAGAGCAATAAGTAGTACTGTTAGGTTTTACACAGTAATAATATATATCTGCCTCACTCTCAGAGCAATAAGTAGTACTGTTAGGTTTTACACAGTAATAATATATATCTGTCTCACTCTCAGAGCAATAAGTAGTACTGTTAGGTTTTACACAGTAATAATATATATCTGTCTCACTCTCAGAGCAATAAGTAGTACTGTTAGGTTTTACACAGTAATATACACACACACACACACACACACACACACACACACACACACACACACACACACACACACACACACACACACACACACACACACACACACACACACACACACACACACACACACACACACACACACACACACACACACAGGGATAGAATGTTGTGTTTGTTAAATATTGTTGTAGGACTATGAAAATGTAAAAAGGATTAGCCTATGGATTATGAAAACAACCAAAATAAATGGTAAAATGGGAGAGTAGAAATGACTAGAGTCAGTGTTGTTTAACTCACTGACCATGACCCATGAGTTCTTCTTACCTTTGTTCAGTAGAAAAGTCTCCCTCTCTAAACATTAATGGTTGATGCATAGACTTGTCACTCTTCATGGACACACAGCTGGGTACAGGGGAGGCTGGTCTCTCCTGCTTGATTGGACTTCAACACAACAGAGACAAACATTACGTCTCTCATCTACTCTGAGCTCAGATGGGGAAACATAAGAAGAGTTTCATTCCAAAACACTATATATCCATTTTCAGAAATGTTGGTAAATGATCTTTTATTGTTTAAAGAAATTATGAAAGCTATAGGTGTGTTTTTTCACTATCTAATCATGGCATGGGATTGTTCAATGACAGACATGTCTTTGTTTAAAATCTATCACTTGATGGTTTCATTTAAGATACAAATAATCATGTTTTTTTTGCCAAATGCTATATATCTGACTCACTCTCAGAGAAATAAGTAGTACTGTTAGGTTTTACACAGTAATAATATATATCTACCTCACTCTCAGAGTAATAAGTAGTACTGTTAGGTTTTACACAGTAATAATATATATCTACCTCACTCTCAGAGCAATAAGTAGTACTGTTAGGTTTTACACAGTAATAATATATATCTGCCTCACTCTCAGAGCAATAAGTAGTACTGTTAGGTTTTACACAGTAATTATATATATCTGACTCACTCTCAGAGCAATAAGTAGTACTGTTAGGTTTTACACAGTAATAATATATATCTACCTCACTCTCAGAGCAATAAGTAGTACTGTTAGGTTTTACACAGTAATAATATATATCTGCTTCACTCTCAGAGCAATAAGTAGTACTGTTAGGTTTAACACAGTTATAATATATATCTGCCTCACTCTCAGAGCAATAAGTAGTACTGTTAGGTTTAACACAGTTATAATATATATCTGCCTCACTCTCAGAGCAATAAGTAGTACTGTTAGGTTTTACACAGTAATAATATATATCTGCCTCACTCTCAGAGCAATAAGTAGTACTGTTAGGTTTTACACAGTAATAATATATATCTGTCTCACTCTCAGAGCAATAAGTAGTACTGTTAGGTTTTACACAGTAATAATATATATCTGTCTCACTCTCAGAGCAATAAGTAGTACTGTTAGGTTTTACACAGTAATATACACACACACACACACACACACACACACACACACACACACACACACACACACACACACACACACACACACACACACACACACACACACACACACACACACACACACACACAGGGATAGAATGTTGTGTTTGTTAAATATTGTTGTAGGACTATGAAAATGTAAAAAGGATTAGCCTATGGATTATGAAAACAACCAAAATAAATGGTAAAATGGGAGAGTAGAAATGACTACAGTCAGTGTTGTTTAACTCACTGACCATGACCCATGAGTTCTTCTTACCTTTGTTCAGTAGAAAAGTCTCCCTCTCTAAACATTAATGGTTGATGCATAGACTTGTCACTCTTCATGGACACACAGCTGGGTACAGGGGAGGCTGGTCTCTCCTGCTTGATTGGACTTCAACACAACAGAGACAAACATTACGTCTCTCATCTACTCTGAGCTCAGATGGGGAAACATAAGAAGAGTTTCATTCCAAAAAACTATATATCCATTTTCAGAAATGTTGGTAAATTAGCTTTTATTGTTTAAAGAAATGATGACAGAGATAGGTTTAAATACATATAGATATAAATAGTTTTTTATATATTTATAATTAACTAAATGTATGGTGTTTCTGGTTTATGTCAGCTTCATTGTTTGTTCTGCTATAAATGGTTATTTTATGGTTCTAAGTGGTAAAATGAACTAGAACATTTTATATTTTGTAATTCAGAGTAATTACTACTTTAGTAAAGAATGACACTTTATTCAGTTCTACTGCAGTTACTAAATAAATCCAATAGATGACATCATAAGACCACGAATGACATTTCAGACGATTAGATTAGTTTTCTCCCAGGATGCACCACCACTTCCCCTTCACAGGAAAACACCTGCTCCTACTTTGTTCTGTCCCTTTCCACACTGCTAACGCAAGAGGAAGGACTGAAAAAGCATTTAACAGATTACTGTGAAGTAATATAATGATGATTCATGTTTACTATTAACTGTTTTTATGATCATGTTTTGAAATTATACTTCATTACTATAATGATTATCAATAAGCCTTAACATTAATTCAGTCACCTCTGGTGGAGAGAAACGTATTTTCCTAGTACATTCATTGTCAAATTCATCAACCAGCATGGAGGGGCATGTTGAGGTACATTTTCTAACCCAGGGTTGCATGATGTAATTTATTGGCAGGCTGGAACTGATGCTTCATAGTCTTATGCTGCTATCTATAGGAAATATTTAGCAATTATAAGTTATTAATTCACATACAGACAATGGTGAGGCAGCTGAGAATGTATTTTTCTTGTTAAATCCTGATATCAGTATCAAATCACCTATCTCAGCCGATTGCTGGACTTTCACTTAGAGGTTACTACTGTAGGTCACCCAGTTCAACTGGACTTTCACATAGAGGTTACTACTGTAGGTCACCCAGTTCAACTGGACTTTCACATAGAGGTTACTACTGTAGGTCACCCAGTTCAAACCACATTTGAAACATTTCTGTATAATAGTGATGTATATTATTGGATTTAGGTATAGGCGACATGGGTAGCCACTCAGTGGTGACATTTGCGTGATGTGTTTTCTATCGCTCATTTGCACGTCACGTCAATAAACCTTGTCGGAGTGGGAGCCCTGATTCTAGTTTGTTAGAGAGACAGGCTACTGCTTGGGAAGGTTCACCTAGGGAGCCATACAAGCTAGAACCACCACTGATGTTGGTGATTCCTAGTTAATCATTACATGACTTTTAACACACTATCTATGTTATCTATCTCTTCTGCTTTTGACAATGATGTCTGTATAATCATTATGTATAATAAGTATTGGTGATTCAATAGCCTAGTTAATCATTCCATGACTTTTAACACACTATGTTTTGCTCAGTCTGACAGTTACCCAGAACTATCAGAGGCTCTTCTCTTGTTGCTGCTGCTGATGACAACTGCATGTAAGTTGTTGTTCTACATCATAATGATGTCTGATAGCATTTTGTCAAATCAACTCCTGCTTATTTCTGAAGATTAACTCAGGTTTTCACCCATCATCTAATGAGTTGGAGCTTTGTCTCCCTGGCAACCAGTGTGTTTGTATATAATGAAGATAATAGTAATAATAATAATAATTAATTACACACATTACATTGTGGATAGATAGTACTCAGACATCTGTAGTGTTTACAGTAATGACTATTACCCATCATGAGCTGTTTTAATCCCACCCCTCTGCTACTCTCAGCCCCGCCCACCTATCTCCGTAGACCATCCTCTGTTGATTTCCACGTAACATATATTTTTCAACTGTACAGTGATGCATTTTTAACCTTTCTAGTTGCTTAGTATCCACAGACTGTAAATTAAAGATACATATTCATCATTCATCTCACCTCTTAACTTTGGTGTCATGTTCCTCAGAGAGACTCATTTTAGAGGCAGGGCCCCCCTCTTCTCTCTCCCCAGAGAGACTCATTTTAGAGGCAGGGCCCCCCTCCTCTCTCTCCCCAGAGAGACTCATTTTAGAGGCAGGGCCCCCCTCCTCTCTCTCCCCAGAGAGACTCATTTTAGAGGCAGGGCCCCCCTCCTCTCTCTCCCCAGAGAGACTCATTTTAGAGCACTGACCCCTAAACAGAGATCCAGAATGTTAGTTGTGTTTAACACAGTGACAACTAGTTATTGAATGTCAATTGTTCTCTTTTATTCATTATCTCTTAGAAATAAAACATTTACTAACAGACACATCCAAACAGTCAGGTGATTTAATGCAATTACTTTCTAGGCCAATGACTACTCAAAACCCACCCACAAGGCCTGAAAACTAGCCCAAACAAATAGTCCCTGATAGGCCTACTGTAATGAATCCTCAGGGAGACAATGGTGTTGATTCAGAGGATATACTGGTTGGTACACAGAAGAAGGCTATAACTGGTTCTATTTAATAGCCAACAGATGTATAATTCTCCACATTTAATGTCAGTTTTATTGGTGAGTTTTTCTCACAACAGAAGCACATGAGGAAGTTCCATAAATTTCATTTCAAAAGAGACCCAAGAACTGAGCATGTTGTAAAAACCATCACATTATATGGTTTTCCATAAACAAAGTGGACATTAGAATGCAGTTTAAACCTCCTCGGAGTGAATTGATCTAATGCGCTCTAGAACGCCTAAAGTCGTTTTCCTGGGCTTTGTAGCCTTATATCTTGATGCGCATCAGTTCTAGAGGGTTAATATGTTTTATGGAAAAAGGGCTGTAAAATAGGTGTCTCCTTAATGACAATATAAATAACATGTAGGCCGACTGATTAGTTTCCACGTTGAAAACTGCAGTCTGTCAGCAACTCAGCTCAAGTAGCAGTTCTATTAACTAGTCATATCTCATTCCAGGTATTCATTCACATACTCTGTCCTTCAGAATAGATTATTGTTCAGAAATATAAAAATACTCACTTTTTTTTCTAGTTCTCCCCATATAGAGTTTTCTGCGCAGTCGTCTCAAAATGGATCCTGTACAAAATAAAAACTTTCACTTTCTTTTTCATCTCAGCGTCTCCCCACCCTGATAATAAAGTGTTTTATTGGTATCTTCCACTAGATGGCAGTAAATACCTGCTGTAACTAGACTTTACAACAGTATGTGTTCGGTTTCTTGGTCCTGGTGACTCCTGGGAAGTGTCTCAGAGGAGGAATGCTGACCTAGGATCAGGTCCCCCTGCCTATGTAATATTATTCATTATGATCTAAAAGGCTAAACTGATCCTAGATCAGCACTCCTACTCTTTATTTAATACGGTCACAGGTGACTCCTCAAGATGAGGCTCATGATTTATAAGTTATATTGTTTAAAAGGGCCTTTGGGGGATTTTTTAGATCAGGTCATCCTCATCTGAAACCCTTAGACTACAAAGGTCACGCCCCTATGGAAATAAAATATCCCGGAATTTTGTCTCTTATTTATTTAACACCATATTTCTTAGTATGGGGCATTATGGGAATCTGCAGGCCCACATTTAAGTGTTGACTCAGATAATATGATGCTCCAAATGGGGCATTAAGTTCTTCTTCCATGTCAACCCAAATTGGCCAATTAGAGTTGTCAATAAAGAGAGTCTATTTGGACAGTTATAAAAGCTTCTTGCTATTGTCACGATGCGTATACATGGGACGGTAGACGGAGCGTTCATGTAGAGTCATCTTTTTTATTACGGAGATGTTCTCACGAAGCACGATAATAAAACAGGAGAGTGAAAACAAAAACGGACTACAAACAAATACACGTGACTTACTTGCGAGTTCTGCACACATGCAGACAAACACAACAAACAATGATCCACACACAGGTGGATGTAGACGATGGTTAAATACTCTCCCCAATCAGAGACAACACTAGACAGCTGTCTCTGATTGGGGATCATCAACCTCCCCTACCTGAAGTGAGGACTGGGTTGTGGCTCATCTACTCCCCCTGGTGGGAGTAAGTGGCTTCACCACAACCTGGCCCTTACAGCTATAATGACATGTTAGGGAGCTTTAAGGTGTAGGCAGGTATGGACAGTGGAAACATGCTGATGACGTCATTCAGTTTAGGACCTTTAACCATCTTTATAACATGTGGCCGACCCCACAATGACATTCCTAGCTTATCCCAGTTCTTCAACTGGAGTTGAATTTTGTTCAAATATACAGAATGGAAAAGAAACATTCCCCTTCCTCTAAGAAACAACTTCTATTCTCACATACAACAAGAAGACAAAATGACACCAGACATTCACCATTCAGTTAGTATTGGAGAAGAGGAAGGAACTCCACAGAACACACAATAATCACACTGTATTGATTGATTGATTCACTGTAAATACATTCATTCACCATTCAGTTAGTATTGGAGAAGAGGAAGGAACTCCACAGAACACACAGTAATCACACTGTATTGATTGATTGATTCACTGTAAATATATTCATTCACCATTCAGTTAGTATTGGAGAAGAGGAAGGAACTCCACAGAACACACAGTAATCACACTGTATTGATTGATTGATTCACTGTAAATATATTCATTCACCATTCAGTTAGTATTGGAGAAGAGGAAGGAACTCCACAGAACACACAGTAATCACACTGTATTGATTGATTGATTCACTGTAAATATATTCATTCACCATTCAGTTAGTATTGGAGAAGAGGAAGGAACTCCACAGAACACACAGTAATCACACTGTATTGATTGATTGATTCACTGTAAATATATTCATTCACCATTTAGTTAGTATTGGAGAAGAGGAAGGAACTCCACAGAACACAGAATAATCACACTGTATTGATTGATTGATTCACTGTAAATACATTCATTCACCATTCAGTTAGTATTGGAGAAGAGGAAGGAACTCCACAGAACACACAATAATCACACTGTATTGATTGATTGATTCACTGTAAATACATTCATTCACCATTCAGTTAGTATTGGAGAAGAGGAAGGAACTCCACAGAACACACAATAATCACACTGTATTGATTGATTGATTCACTGTAAATACATTCATTCACCATTCAGTTGGTATTGGAGAAGAGGAAGGAACTCCACAGAACACACAATAATCACACTGTATTGATTGATTGATTCTCTGTAAATACATTCATTCACCATTCAGTTAGTATTGGAGAAGAGGAAGGAACTCCACAGAACACACAATAATCACACTGTATTGATTGATTGATTCACTGTAAATACATTCATTCACCATTCAGTTAGTATTGGAAAAGACATAGAAGTAACACAGAACACACAATAATCACACTTCAAATACATCCAAAGACTTTACAGAGACTAACCTGTTAGTAGATCCATAGTGAGCTTTAAACATTGTCTTGCTTTGGTCTGAAATACAGAGGAGACTGGTGTCTGTCATTCGACAGGGTCGTGTGTTGGGTGAGTGGATTGTGGGTATACGAATTTCATCAAGGTGGTGGGTTGGAGGGGCAAGAAATGGCGGAAGGAAGTGAGGAGAGATTTGAAGAAGAAGAAGAAGAAGAAGAAGGCGGGAGAGATAGGAGTGTTTGGAATGTAATACGGTCAAGAAAACGGAAAAAAAAGGAGAAAGTAACATCTAATATAGATGAAACAGATAGTGAACAAAGTATGACAATAGTAAGTAAACAACAAGAAGAAGAATATAAAGTGATCATGAAACTATCTCAGGAGGGGTCGTCATTTGGTGAGTGGAATCCGATTCAATTAACAAAGTCGATAAACAAATTGATAGGCGAGGTCAAAAATGCAAAAGTATTAAGAAATGGAGCGCTACTAATTTTCTGTAGGAATAAAACGCAACAAGAGAAAGCCATAGAACTGAATAGAATAGATGGCAAGAGAATAAAGTGTCCCGACTGAAAACAAGGCGTTGGTTCGAGGAGTTATCACAGGAATACCGGTAAATGTTACAGAAGATCAAATCAGAGACAATGTAACAGGGGCAAAAGTGTTGGAGGTAAAACGCCCTAAAACAACCAGAAACGGGGAAATGTGCGATAGCCTGTCTGTAATGATTAAGGTTGATGAAGCAAGACTTCCAAGTAAGATATACATAGGTTACATGAGCTACGAGATTAGGCCATACATCCCTCCCCCATTGAGATGTTTTAAGTGCCAGAGATATGGCCATGTAGCAGCAGTGTGTAAGGGTAAACAAAGATGTGGTAGGTGTTCAGGCGAACATGAGTATGGGAAATGTGGAGAAGGAGTAAAGCTGAAATGCTGTAACTGTGGAGGGGAGCACAGTGCAGCTTACCGTGGATGTGAAGTTAGCAAGAGAGCAGTGGAAGTGCAGCGAGTGAGATCACTGCAAGGAATAACATATGCAGAAGCTGTAAAGAAAGTGTCTAAGGACAAAGAAGCCTATAAACCAGAAACCAGAGAAAATAAAAATAGGTCTTGTGAGAAATGTGAAAAAATTGAGGCAAAAAAGGATTTGTTAGTTATGGGCAAAAATGATTTTGTAATGTTTATGGTTGAGGTGATAAACTGCTCGGCACAGACAGACAGAAAGACAGAAAAGATCAAAATAATAGTTAAATCAGCTGAAAAATATCTAGGAATAAAAGGGCTTAGCTGTGAGGTAGTGGAAGAAATGATAATGGCAGGAAGCGCAAGCTCGCAGACATGGGCTGGTGGCTCTTTATGATATTAACTATATTACAATGGAAATCCAGAAGCCTTATAGCAAATGGACAGGAATTCAAGAATTTTGTCTCAGATTTAGCAGATAGACCTCATGTAATATGTGTGCAAGAAACATGGTTAAAACCACAGTTGGACTTTGTACTGTATGGATATACTTCAATTAGGAGAGATAGAGAAACAAGAAAAGGTGGAGGGGTAGTAACTTTTGTTAAAAGTGGGGTAAGATATAAACTTATTAGTAAAGGGAAAGAACATGAATCTGTTGTAATTGAAGTATGGTCAGGGGAAAATAGTATAAAAATAACCAATTTTTACAATCCTTGCAATAAATTAAGTACTGATATGTTGGAATTAATTTGCGGATCAATGCAGAGCAAAATAGTGATATGTGGGGATTTTAATGCACACAGCACATTATGGGGAAGTCAAAACACAGATATAAATGGATTAGTAATAGAGAAATGTATAGATGATAAGGAGCTGGTGTGTATTAATGATGGAAAGGGCCAGCGGTATAATAGTTCAAGCAATACAGAAAGTGCTATTGATCTAACACTAGTGTCAATTGGAATTGCAGGAGTTAGTGCATGGGAAGTAATAAGTAGATGGACAGTGGGTAGTGATCACTATCCAATAATAACTAGGATTGGCATAGAGGTGCACCAGGATGGGGAAGCGGAAATACCTTCTATAATAAATTAGATAAAGCTGATTGGCAGACATTTCAAGAAATTAATGAGACTAAGTGTGTAGAAATAATGAGTAGAGAAATAACAGGTGTGGAGGAAATGAATAGTGCAGTAGTTGCAGCCATTATACAAGCAGCAGAAGAAACCATTCCTAAAAGTACAGGAAATAAACGGGGGAAAAGCGTGCCGTGGTGGAATGAGAGCTGTAGAATAGTAGTTAAAAGAAGAAATAAAGCATTTAGACAGCTTAAAGATCATCACACACTAGAAACTTTAATTAGCTATAAAAGGGCACAAGCAGTAGTTAGGAAAACGATTAGATCAGCCAAACGCATGTATTGGAGACAGTATTGCAATAAAATTGGAAGTGAAACTCAGTTGTCAGATATATGGGGAACAATTAGAAGAATGAGTGGATTAGGTAGAAAGGTGGAAATGCCAGTGTTATGTAGCAATAATAAGACTGTAGTTAGTAATGCAGAAAAAGTAGAGCTTTTGGTAGAAACTTATGTGAAAATCCACAGTTCTGGAAATGTATCCACAATAGATAAACAGCATAGGAACCAGACACTGTTGGAAAACCCTGGAATAAAAGAAAGTAGAACTGCATCAGGAGGAGATATGGACATGCCTTTTACTGTGTTTGAATTAAAAAGGGCTATCCTAAATGCACGACAAACAACACCAGGGAAAGATGCTGTATGTTATAGCATGCTAGGGCATATGAAAGATATGTCAATGGAGATAGTATTAAGGCTGATAAATATGATATGGAATACAGGTAGAATCCCGTTTGAATGGAAACAGGCAGTGATAGTCCCAATACTCAAACCTGGTAAAAATGCGGTAGACCCGTCAAGTTATAGACCTATAGCGTTAACATCACAATTAGGGAAAAGTATGGAAAGGATGGTAACAGATTCGGATGGGTAGGGGGACAATGGACACTGTTTTGTGCTTAGAAGCAGAAGTTAGGAAAGCACAAACTAATAAGGAAAATGTAATTGCTGTATTCTTTGACATCGAAAAAGCATATGATATGCCGTGGAAGGATGGACTACTTATAAAACTTGACAAATTAGGAATAAAAGGTAAATTATTTGGGTGGGTATTAGACTTCCTGGACAGAAGAACAATAGAAGTTAAGGTTGGTACAGAGTATTCAAGTAGGCATATTGTGGAAAATGGTATCCCACAAGGTAGTGTTTGCAGCCCCATACTGTTTAATATTATGATAAATGACATTTTTGATCAGATAAGCGGAAATGTAGGTAAGTCACTATATGCAGACGATGGAGCACTCTGGGTTAGGGGTCGAAATTTAGAATACCTAAGGAAAAAAATGCAAAATGCAATAGAGAAAGTTGAACAATGGACTTATAAATGGGGATTTAAACTCTCAATCCAAAAAACTCAAGTCATATGTTTCTCTAAGCGCCACAAAGTAATGCCACTGAAATTGTATGGACAAGATTTGGAACAGGTTAAGGTGGTGAGGTTTTTAGGACTTCTCTTTGATGAGAGGCTGACTTGGTGCCAACATATAGATAAGGTCAGAAATAAATGTAAGAAGATCAATAACGTGTTGAGATGCCTATCAGGGCGTGACTGGGGAGCAAGTAGA
Organism: Thymallus thymallus; assembly: GCA_023634145.1. Classification (NCBI taxonomy): domain Eukaryota; kingdom Metazoa; phylum Chordata; class Actinopteri; order Salmoniformes; family Salmonidae; genus Thymallus; species Thymallus thymallus. The sequence continues at coordinate 7,176,062 of CM042397.1, read as the reverse complement.
GCATCGCTAATAAACATTTATCAGGCTCTCATGAGAACTGCCTCTGACTATGGTTGCTTAGCGTATATGTCAGCATCGGAATCTAACCTTAAAAAACTTGATGTAGAACAGGCACAGGCACTTCGGATTTGTACTAGAGCATTTAAAACATCACCAGTAACTGCAATACAGGTGGAGGCAGGAGAGATGCCGCTACGTATTAGGAGGGTCAAGATCATGTTGGCGTATTGGACAAATTTACAAGGACATAGTATGAAGCACCCCACAAAAACTGTCTTGCAAGAATGTGCTGAGCATAGTAAAAGTAATTTTCACAGCTTCGGATGGGTGGGGAATGCTAAGGCTCAAAATGCAGGTCTCAATCAGTTGCAAATAGGACCCACTGTGGCAATATCAACGATACCACCCTGGAAATGTATAAAACCATCTGTGAATATAAACTTACAAAAAATACTAAAAGAAAACTCAAAAATAATGCCAGAGTGGATAATAGTTCAAAACTATGTAGAGCAGTATCAAGAGGAATTATTTATATTTACGGATGGATCAAAGCAGCCAGAAACAGGCCGTACTGGTGCAGCATTTTTTATTCCTCGGTATGAAGTAGCAGTCAAAAAGAGGACAACAGACTACCTGTCAGTCTACACGGTGGAGTTAGTAGCAATTTTACTGCCGTTAGGGTGGGTGGAAGAAAATAATCAGAAACAAGGTGTCGTTATAGCCTCAGACAGCTTATCAGCATTATTAAGTATTCAATCTGGGAGAGCATCATGTAGACAAGACCTCATTCATCAAATACTCCACTTGCTTCTCACACTTCATAATAAAAGAATAGCTGTCTCCTTCCTTTGGGTTCCTGCTCATGTAGGGGTGGAAGGAAATGAAGCTGTAGATATGCTAGCAAAAAACTCTATAAAGCATGAAACAGTAGATGTGCACATACCAATGAGTAGAGTAGAGGTTAAAACCATCATAAAGCAACTTTCACTTAAAATATGGCAGGAATATTGGAACACAGCGGATACAGGACGTCATTTATACAGTATACAAAATCAAGTAGTCACAAGCATGAAGATGGGCAGAAGCCCAAGGGAGGAGATGTTAGTTTCACGCCTTAGAATGGGTCACACTGGTTTAAATACAACATTGTACATAATAGGAAATCACCCCACTGGATTATGCACTTATTGTAATGTACAGGAGACAGTGAAGCATATATTGTTAGACTGCAAAGAATATGAAGAAGATAGGGCCGCTCATTTCACCCGCCAATTAACTACAGTAAGTATCTCAACCCAATGGTGTTTGTTTGTTAAAAAGCACGCAAAACCTTTGCTGTTATTTCTTTAGTTGTAGCCCGATCTGTGTAGCGTTTCATCCCTGGAGATTAGGTTGAATTTGTTAGTGTTATCATTTACACGGCTACCCGCCGAAGTAGTTAGTTATCAATTCTGACGTGAGGGTCTTTGATGATCCCAATGATGCCAGGATCCACATGGCAGCATTAATTAGTGATGCTTATCTCCGTGATGCCAGGGTAAGGCTTGTCATGAGAAGCAAATAAGTCTGAAAATACTAATTGCTATTGCTGTTTATAGATGTGATGAAAAGGGTTAGTGAGACCCTTTTATGCAACTACTGAATAATGCTCAATTATAAGTGCTGCTGATATGTGCTCTGTAAATATATAGGCTGCCATGGTCATGACAAACCCTGCCTTTCCTCAGAGAAAAAGGAGAAAAAGCAGGAAGAGATCCCTCACTAATCCACTGGTCACAGGCAGGCGTGAGAAACGTCGGGAAACACACTGCCCTGGATCAGGTTTGTTCTTTACTAAAACATGATTACTGTGTCTAAGAATAAAGATAATTCATTAACTAGTGTTTTGGTGGTTACACATATTATAAAATGAGAGTCAGATACCACTTTGACAAAATGGTGTTGCAATGTTTGTGTGAACTTTTTCTCACTAATATATAAGATAGTTTAAGAGCATGCGATTGATAAGACTAAAATCCGCCAATGTGGCTCCTTCCAACAGGGTTCTGTGGAGGTGGGGTCATGTTTATATGTGTCTCCTTCCAACAGGGTTCTGTGGAGGTGGGGTCATGTTTATATGTGTCTCCTTCCAACAGGGTTCTGTGGAGGTGGGGTCATGTTTATATGTGTCTCCTTCCAACAGGGTTCTGTGGAGGTGGGGTCATGTTTATATGTGTCTCCTTCCTACAGGGTTCTGTGGAGGTGGGGTCATGTTTATATGTGTCTCCTTCCAACAGGGTTCTGTGGAGGTGGGGTCATGTTTATATGTGTCTCCTTCCAACAGGGTTCTGTGGAGGTGGGGTCATGTTTATATGTGTCTCCTTCCTACAGGGTTCTGTGGAGGTGGGGTCATGTTTATATGTGTCTCCTTCCAACAGGGTTCTGTGGAGGTGGGGTCATGTTTATATGTGTCTCCTTCCAACAGGGTTCTGTGGAGGTGGGGTCATGTTTATATGTGTCTCCTTCCTACAGGGTTCTGTGGAGGTGGGGTCATGTTTATATGTGTCTCCTTCCAACAGGGTTCTGTGGAGGTGGGGTCATGTTTATATGTGTCTCCTTCCAACAGGGTTCTGTGGAGGTGGGGTCATGTTTATATGTGTCTCCTTCCAACAGGGTTCTGTGGAGGTGGGGTCATGTTTATATGTGTCTCCTTCCAACAGGGTTCTGTGGAGGTGGGGTCATGTTTATATGTGTCTCCTTCCTACAGGGTTCTGTGGAGGTGGGGTCATGTTTATATGTGTCTCCTTCCAACAGGGTTCTGTGGAGGTGGGGTCATGTTTATATGTGTCTCCTTCCAACAGGGTTCTGTGGAGGTGGGGTCATGTTTATATGTGTCTCCTTCCTACAGGGTTCTGTGGAGGTGGGGTCATGTTTATATGTGTCTCCTTCCAACAGGGTTCTGTGGAGGTGGGGTCATGTTTATATGTGTCTCCTTCCAACAGGGTTCTGTGGAGGTGGGGTCATGTTTATATGTGTCTCCTTCCTACAGGGTTCTGTGGAGGTGGGGTCATGTTTATATGTGTCTCCTTCCAACAGGGTTCTGTGGAGGTGGGGTCATGTTTATATGTGTCTCCTTCCAACAGGGTTCTGTGGAGGTGGGGTCATGTTTATATGTGTCTCCTTCCAACAGGGTTCTGTGGAGGTGGGGTCATGTTTATATGTGTCTCCTTCCAACAGGGTTCTGTGGAGGTGGGGTCATGTTTATATGTGTCTCCTTCCAACAGGGTTCTGTGGAGGTGGGGTCATGTTTATTTGTGCTTTAGAATGTAACCGAAGTGAAACAATCAGAAGACCTTTTATTTCTCTGGTTCACTGCTTTGTTCTTGCTAACACCTGCTCACTCTCTTCAATCGCTTTTTCTAGCTCACTCAATCGCCGCTCTCTCTGCATGGGGCCAACTTTGAATCATGTGTTTACAAACAGCAAGAGACAATCCTACTCATTTTGCCCTTTAAGACTAACTTGTGTTAATGTTAATGTATTTTTTTAAAACAATGGTAGTCAAAGTAAATCTACTACTTGTGAATAGAGATTGGATGTGCAAAAAAGTACCTAACAGAGACCACAACCAGTGTTGGGCAAGTTACTCAGGAATTGTTACTCCTCCTATAAAAATTATAATATTACTTTACTTATTACAGGGAATTAAAAGTTACTAGTTACGTTACTATATTACTTTTACTATCCCGCTCTAAAAGGTGACAGATAACCTATTTAGTCTGCTTATTTTAGAAATGAATCTACTTTACTGGAACAATCATTAACATTAGGAGTCAACAATCAGCCAATCGTTACACATTGCTGCCTCTCCGACCAGGTGATGCTATACAGAGAAGCAATGTGCATATTTAAAAATAATAAACAGTCTCTCCCAACTAATAGCTATCTAATGCTCTTTAACTAATATCATATTGATAAGAGCAGCATGGAGTATGTTTTTTTACAAAACATATAACGTTTCCTAACATCACTGGCTGAAATAAAAAATAAAGCAATTCAACCCCGATTTTTGAACTAATGTTTTTCTGCACATGTAATTATAAGAGCTGTATTCAGTGTTTTTACAGAAGATTCAACTTTGCTTAATGCCACTCTCCCGACGAGTGCATGCATCACTGGCAGTAGCATCCTACCGGTCAGCACCAGCGTTTTATTTTATACGTTTTACATGGCGGTGCTTCAATAAATTAGATTTAGAATTGTTAGCGGTTGTAGACCTTTTGCTGGTCGCACAAAGTTTACAATGGATTACAATGTTCTTTGCATCTTAGACTGTGACACAATAATGGCGATACTTAACAGCTGTTGAAAGAACACATATCCAACCCATTCTCCATTCTTCCTTGACTCCTCTGCCCCATGCCATTCAGAATCCTGTGGGTATAATCACATTCACTACGTCCATCTTTTTTTTACCGTCTAGTTTGATTTGGGGTTGCATTTATTTCCACTTTGGCCTAATTGCATATTATATATTTTATTTGTGTGTGTTCCATGTCTATTTATAGGTTGGACAAGACTCAACCCAGACCAACTGCCTCAAGAAGACGAGGAGAACATCATTCTAAATTTGTTGTCGTGTGGTTCACCCATCCAGGAACCAGCACACCAGGCTCCAGCCATCCAGGAACCAGCACACCAGGCTCCACCCATCCAGGAACCAGCACACCTGGCTCTTTCCAGCCACACACCACCACACACAGCTCCACCCATCCAGGAACTGTCACGGTGCGGAGTAATGGGACGGTAAACGGATCGCTGGTGAAGTGTCATCCTTTTATTTAATGAGTTGTTCTCACGAGGCATCAAAATAAAAGGAGAGTATAACAAAAAACACGACTATAAACTAAACACAGTGACTTACTTTGGATGAGCTGGCAGTGCAGTCAAACAAATGAGCAATGATCCACACACAGGTGGATTAGTGAATGACTTAAATACTATCCCCAATCAGAGACAACGCTAGACAGCTGTCTCTGATTGGGGATGATAATCATCCTAATAGGGTGTGATGACTTGGTTGTGTGCCTCTCTCCTCCCCTAGGTGGGAGTAAGAGGCTTTACCACAACCAAGCCATCACAAGCCACCCCCCCCTAAGGTGCGGACTCCCGATCGCACACAACAATCCCCCCTCTACTGAAAGAAAAAAAATTGTCCAAAAACTAGGGGGGACATGGCGGGGTACTGAGGTGGTTGCTGGTGGGGGCTCCGGTTCCGGGCGTGGCACAGTCTTTGAGAGTAGTTTCCCTCCTACCTCTCCGTTGCACGCCCAGTCCGGTCCGGACCCCGGCGCGATGGTTCCCCCCTCAGTACTCCCGCCATCCACCAAGTCCTGTCTGGACCCTGGTGTGGGAGCCCTCGACCCTGGAGAGGGGCTGACAACCGGCCCCGGACTGGGCACCGGTGGAGCGGATTGCTCCGGCACTGGAGCGACGCCGACGACCGGCCCCGGACTGGGCACCGGTGGAGCGGACTGCTCCGTCACTGGAGCGACGTAGACGACCGGCCCCGGACTGGGCACCGGTGGAGCGGACTGCTCCGGCACTGGATCGGCGCAGACGACCGGCCCCGGACTGGGCACCGGTGGAGCGGACTGCTCCGTTACTGGAGCGACGTAGACGACCGGCCCCGGACTGGGCACCGGTGGAGCGGACTGCTCCGGCACTGGATCGGCGCAGACGACCGGCCCCGGACTGGGCACCGGTGGAGCGGACTGCTCCGGCACTGGAGCGACGTAGACGACCGGCCCCGGACTGGGCACCGGTGGAGCGGACTGCTCCGGCACTGGATCGGCGCAGACGACCGGCCCCGGACTGGGCACCGGTGGAGCGGACTGCTCCGGCACTGGAGCGACGTAGACGACCGGCCCCGGACTGGGCACCGGTGGAGCGGGCTGCTCCGGCGCTGGAGCTGGGCAGACGACCGGCCCCGGACAGGGCACCGGTGGAGCGGACTGCTCCGGCACTGGAGCGTCGTAGATGACCGGCCCCGGACTGGGCACCGGTGGAGCGGGCTGCTCCGGCGCTGGAGCTGGGCAGACTACCGGTCCCGGACTGGGCACCGGTGGAGGTTCAGGGCTGCTGACCGTCACCGGGAACCTCGAGCTGCTGACCGTCACCGGGGACCTCGGGCTGCTGACCGTCACCGGGGACCTCGGGCTGCTGACCGTCACCGGGGACCTCGGGCTGCTGACCGTCACCGGGGACCTCGGGCTGCTGACCGTCACCGGGGACCTCGGGCTGCTGACCGTCACCGGGGACCTCGGGCTGCTGACCGTCACCGGGGACCTCGGGCTGCTGACCGTCACCGGGGACCTCGGGCTGCTGACCGTCACCGGAGACCTCGGGCTGCTGACCGTCACCGGAGACCTCGGGCTGCTGACCGTCACCGCAGACCTCGGGCTGCTGACCGTCACCGCAGACCTCGGGCTGCTGACCGTCACCGGAGACCTCGGACTGCTGACCGTCACCGGAGACCTCGGACTGCTGACCGTCACCGGAGACCTCGGACTGCTGACCGTCACCGGAGACCTCGGGCTGCTGACCGTCACCGGAGACCTCGGGCTGCTGACCGTCACCGGAGACCTCGGGCTGCTAACCGTCACCGGAGACCTCGGGCTGCTGACCGTCACCGGAGACCTCGGACTGCTGACCGTCACAGAAGGCCTCGGGGCGCTGACCTTCGCTGGAGGCCTCGGGGCGCTGACCTTCGCTGGAGGCCTCGGGGCGCTGACCTTCGCTGGAGGCCTCGGGCAGTTGACCCTCACCGGAGGTCTCGGGTTGGACGCCGTGCCCCCCCTGGGCACTGACGCAGTGGTGGTCCTCAGTCCTGCAGCTGGTCTGGCTGTCGGCCCTAGACTGGGCACCGACCCGCTATGGAGCTCCTGCTCCACAGCGGGGCTGAACGTCGTGCCCACCCTGGGCACCGACGCAGAGATGGTTTCCAGCCCTGTGGTTGGGCTGGCTGTCGGCCCCAGACTGGGCACCGACGCGCTATGGAGCTCCTGCTCCACAGCGGGACTGAACGTCGTGCCCACTCTGGGCACCGACGCAGAGATGGTATCCAGCCCTGTGGTTGGGCTGGCTGTCGGCCCCAGGCTGGGCACCGACGCGCTATGGAGCTCCTGCTCCACAGCGGGACTGAACGTCGTGCCCACCCTGGGCACCGACGCAGAGATGGTCTCCAACCACAGAGCTGTGCTGGAGCCGTGCTGGACCGTCACTGTAGGCTCCGTGCGAGGAGTAGGCACGGGGCGTAGTGGACTGGGGAAACGCACCACTGGTCTGATGCGAGGCGCTGGCACGGGCCGTACCGAACTGGGGAAACGCACCGTTGGGTAGGTGCGTTGAGCTGGCACGGGTCGCACCGGGCTGGGGAAACGCACCATAGGTTGGGTGCGAGGAGCAGGCACAGACCGTACCGGGCTGGGGGAACGCACCACTGGTCTGGTGCGAGTAGCAGGAACGGGCTGTGCCTGGCTGGGGAAACGCACCGTTGGGTCGGTGCGTTGAGCTGGCACGGGTCGCGCCGGGCTGGGGAAACGCACCATAGAGCTGGTGCGCGGAGCAGGCGCGGGCCGTACCGGGCTAGTGTTGCGCACCGATGGTTTGGTGCGCTGAGTCGGTCTCCTCCTCCTCCGACTCTGGACCGGCGCTGGAGGCACCGGACTGGGAACTGGCGCTGGAGCACGACTGTCCCTGTCGTCCCTACTCCACCGCCAATCCCCATCCTGTGAGGGTTCCTCCGGGAACCCCCACGAGTGAGGGAACAGAAGCACATCGTCGTCGTCATCCTCCGATTCCACTCTGTACTCCTGCTCCCACGGCTGTAGAGGCTCCTCCTGGAACCCCCACGAGTGCAGTGGTCGGGGCTCTTCTTCCTCGATCCCCGACCACCCCCATAGCCCCCCCCCAAAATCCGTTTGGGGGTTTTTCTGGGCTCCAGGCTGGTCCTTCGCTTTAGCCCGGTGACGTTTCCCCCGCCTTCGGCGCTTCTGCTGCTCCGGACCCCAGCCTTCCTCCACCGAACGATAATAGGAGTGTTCCTCCTCGGTTATTTTTCCCATACCGAGGAGGATATCTCCTAAAGTTATCCCCCGTTGCGTCCCAGGGTGGTGGATCATTCTGTCACGGTGCGGAGTAATGGGACGGTAAACGGATCGCTGGTGAAGTGTCATCCTTTTATTTAATGAGTTGTTCTCACGAGGCATCAAAATAAAAGGAGAGTATAACAAAAAACACGACTATAAACTAAACACAGTGACTTACTTTGGATGAGCTGGCAGTGCAGTCAAACAAATGAGCAATGATCCACACACAGGTGGATTAGTGAATGACTTAAATACTATCCCCAATCAGAGACAACGCTAGACAGCTGTCTCTGATTGGGGATGATAATCATCCTAATAGGGTGTGATGACTTGGTTGTGTGCCTCTCTCCTCCCCTAGGTGGGAGTAAGAGGCCTTACCACAACCAAGCCATCACAGGAACCAGCAAACCAGGCTCCACCCATCCAGGAACCAGCACACCAGGCTCCACCTATCCAGGAACCAGCACACCAGGCTCCACCTATCCAGGAACCAGCACACCAGGCTCCACCTATCCAGGAACCAGCACACCAGGCTCCACCTATCCAGGAACCAGCACACCAGGCTCCACCTATCTAGGAACCAGCACACCAGGCTCCACCTATCCAGGAACCAGCACACCAGGTCCCAGCTGTGCAGCCACCACTGCGGGGTCCACAGCAATGTAAAAGACTACACAAAATGAAAGGTGTGTTTTAGTCTAGGCACGGCATGTATTGTACAGACATTTTGCCCCTGTATAATCGTCATGAAGTTAATGTGATTTTTGTAAACCCTCCAAACATTGATTTATTATGGATCTGATTCAGGATTGCAATTATACTGTATGCCTAGATGCTATCTTATTTAATTATTATTTTCTATAAATAATAATTTAATTGATGGTTCTCTACACATCCCTGCTTCATGTAATTAGAGAGCTGCAGAGTTAAAGTCCCAGTGTAAAGAATACCAGTGTAAAATATATCTGCCTTTGTGGCAAGCGATGTAAAATGTAAACAGTCCATTAGGAGACACAACAGAAAGAAGGGATGGCAAAGAAACAAAGATTTTGAATAGAACCATGTGCAGCCTTTGATACTCCTGTGGTTTTCAAATCTCACCAGGACGAGCTAAATGAGCTGATGACAAACAGTGGAAAACATGCTTACATGTGTGAATTGTGAATTGATTCCTGCACAAAAAGTACCTCACATATTGTGGACATTGGTGCAAATAATATATTCCTTACAATTACAGATTGTCCTCACAATCGTCTTGAAATATTCCCAGTCCGTGAAATAATAAAGACAAGGAAAAGAAAGGTAGGACAATGACTAACTGGATGACAGTGTTTCCTCTCAATTAGTTAAATAATGCGATTGGAATTGTCCTTTCAAAACCTTAACGAAGTAAAATTTCACTTAAAATGCAGCAACAAATATGTGATTAAAAACAATGCTTTTATCGCTTTTATTATTTATCCAAAAAACAAACATTACCCCTAAAGACACCCACCCCCCTCCACCCTAAAAAAATACAAAGGAAACACTGGATGACTTTCTAAAACTGTTGGATAACTTGTTTTGCAATGACTTAATGTTACCTTGACAAAATGCTGTTGTCTAAGTGACAACATTGAGCTGTATAGCTAGGCATCCTGTAAATACCTTTAGCTTGAAGTGTCACTTATGGATCTTATTAGATTACTATGATTCAAAATATGCAGTATATAAACTATGTCAACAATGAATATATTTTCACTCCTTGTTAAAGTACAACATTTAAATAACATACAGTAATACAATGTCTTTGTCTTCCTGCCACAGGGGAGGACAGAACATCTTTGTGACTGGCAGCCCTGCACAATGTGGTATGTTAAATAGCTTTTGGTTATGTACGATTACATGCATTTTATTATTGGGCTCCTGGATCTCTCTGTGCCTGGATCTCTCTGTGCCTGGATCTCTCTGTGCCTGGATCTCTCTGTGCCTGGATCTCTCTGTGCCTGGATCTCTCTGTACCTGGATCTCTCTGTGCCTGGATCTCTCTGTGCCTGGATCTCTCTGTGCCTGGGTCTCTCTGTGCCTGGATCTCTCTGTGCCTGGATCTCTCTGTGCCTGGATCTCTCTGTACCTGGATCTCTCTGTGCCTGGATCTCTCTGTACTGGCAGAAAGCATTCACACCAATGTGTCCCTGAGCAAGACACTTAACCCCTAGTTGCTACAGAAGCGTGCGACCTTTGACATAAACAGCGATTGTAAGTCGCTTTGGATAAAAGTGTCAGCTAAATGAATAAATGTAATGTAATGTACTGTCTTCATTTATTTTTCCATGAGCAACAGTTACTGTGAGTAACGTGATGTTTTATATCTTGTTTAAAAGTAATCTTACGCACATGGAAACCAGATACACCAGAATGATAATGGATTCAGCAAGACCTTCCTCCAACTCTGGATCAGCTCTAGTGTGGAGATAGGTCTGGCTATGCAAGACTAGGTTAACAGTTACATCATTTTATCACCTCGTCTCCACTCTGGAACAACAGATTCAACTCTGGCTCAGCTCTAGTGTGGAGATAGGTCTGGCTATGCAAGACTAGGTTAACAGTTACATCATTTTATCGCCTCGTCCCCACTCTGGAACAACAGATTCTACTCTGCAAAGTATTGTAAAACAGTAAATGTTACAATCATGACAATCAATTCATTGGGTATTATACTTACTAATTGTCCTTCAACTTCCCTCTCTTTATTTCTTTATGTTTTTCTCAGTGGAAAGACCTGGCCTCCATCCTGGCAGCCAGCCTGATTCCCATCCTGGCAGCCAGCCTGATTCCCATCCTGGCAGCTGCCTGCAAATATGCAACATACATTGCAAACATGCATTTTTTCCTTGTTCTTGTTAAGTGTATTTTCTTTACATATTTTTGTGTTGTCCACTTGTATTGTTCCATAACATTGTCATGTTACATCAGCTAAGCAGTTTGTAATGTCATTTGAACTTTAATATTCTTGTTTTTTCTTCAAGCTTGTTACACCCTCTTTTATCTGTGTGGATTCAATAAAGTGCAACGGTCAACAGACTTAACATTTCTTAAACTTGAAGGACTCCTATATGGATTGTTTTGTGGTTAACAGACCATGGAAAAGTTACACTTGATCATATTTTGACTCAGACAAGCTAAACTATGTGCAACAACTGATCCTTTCACAACTACCAAAATGTTCAGTTCACTGATGACACACACAGTTGGAGGACAATATTCAATATATTCATATATATATACAGTGGGGAGAACAAGTATTTGATACACTGCCGATTTTGCAGGTTTTCCCACTTACAAAGCATGTAGAAGTCTGTAATTTTTATCATAGGTACTCTTCAACTGTGAGTGACGGAATCTAAAACAAAAATCCAGAAAATCACATTGTATGATTTTTAAGTAATTAATTTGAATTTTATTGAAAGACATAAGTATTTGATACATCAGAAAAGCAGAACTTAATATTTGGTACAGAAACCTTTGTTTGCAATTACAGAGATCATACGTTTCCTGTAGTTCTTGACCAGGTTTTCACACACTGCAGCAGGGATTTTGGCCCACTCCTCCATACAGATCCTTCAGGTTTCGGGGCTGTCGCTGGGCAATACGGACTTTCAGCTCCCTCCAAAGATTTTCTATTGGGTTCAGGTCTGGAGACTGGCTAGGCCACTCCAGGACCTTGAGATGCTTCTTACGGAGCCACTCCTTAGTTGCCCTGGCTGTGTGTTTCGGGTCGTTGTCATGCTGGAAGACCCAGTCACGACCCATCTTCAATGCTCTTACTGAGGGAAGGAGGTTGTTGGCCAAAATCTCGCGATACATGGCCCCATCCATCCTCCCCTCAATACGGTGCAGTCGTCCTGTCCCCTTTGCAGAAAAGCATCCCCAAAGAATGATGTTTCCACCTCCATGCTTCACGGTTGGGATGGTGTTCTTGGGGTTGTACTCATCTTTCTTCTTCCTCCAAACACGGCGAGTGGAGTTTAGACCAAAAAGCTCTATTTTTGTCTCATCAGACCACATGACCTTCTCCCATTCCTCCTCTGGATCATCCAGATGGTCATTGGCAAACTTCAGACGGGCCTGGACATGCGCTGGCTTGAGCAAGGGGACCTTGCGTGCGCTGCAGGATTTTAATCCATGACGGCGTAGTGTGTTACTAATGGTTTTCTTTGAGACTGTGGTCCCAGCTCTCTTCAGGTCATTGACCAGGTCCTGCCGTGTATTTCTGGGCTGATCCCTCACCTTCCTCATGATCATTGATGCCCCACGAGGTGAGATCTTGCATGGTGCCCCAGACCGATGGAGATTGACCGTCATCTTGAACTTCTTCCATTTTCTAATAATTGCGCCAACAGTTGTTGCCTTCTCACCAAGCTGCTTGCCTATTGTCCTGTAGCCCATCCCAGCCTTGTGCAGGTCTACAATTTTATCCCTGATGTCCTTACACAGCTCTCTGGTCTTGGCCATTGTGGAGAGGTTGGAGTCTGTTTGATTGAGTGTGTGGACAAGTGTCTTTTATACAGGTAACGAGTTCAAACAGGTGCAGTTAATACAGGTAATGAGTGGAGAACAGGAGGGCTTCTTAAAGAAAAACTAACAGGTCTGTGAGAGCCGGAATTCTTACTGGTTAGTAGGTGATCAAATACTTATGTCATGCAATAAAATGCAAATTAATTATTTAATTATTTTAGATTCCGTCTCTCACAGTTGAAGTGTACCTATGATAAAAATTACAGACTTCTACATGCTTTGTAAGTGGGAATACCTGCAAAATCGGCAGTGTATCAAATACTTGTTCTCCCCACTGTATATATATATATATATGCTCAATATTGAAGAGGACACTGTTTCATTTCAGATTTCATATTAAATAACCTCCGCCCCAAATATACAATTTAACTAAATGAGCAACTTCCCATTTTATTTACAGGCTTCGAAATGCCTTAATTTTTATTAGCAATCTTTCAACCTCTTGTGTTAAATTACCGTAATTAACTATGAAATCGTGCCATATCCTAATTTGCATAACATACTGTTTGGACTAACCCTATGTAGCAGTTACTCACCTTGAAGCTGGTTGTGTTGACAATGTAAAATAACTATTTAAAGTTGATGGGAATTAAAATGCATTTCACAAACTTCAAATATGGGAATTGACATAATCTTAGAGTTTTTGGTTCTACATTTTCTTGTTCATTTGCCATTTCTGTTATTCATATCAAAATAGAGTTTAAGCAAAGTTAATAGCCTATTGAGACTTTGAAAAAGGTAATGTATACCTGTATAACAACAAGGAAAAGATATATATATATATACATATTTTGGAGTAATTTGTAGCCTTATATTAGTAAGTTTAGCCTCTATTACAAACAAGGTGAGTACGCACTGTACATGTTTTAATTTAATATGGGTGTTTTTCAGGTCTGTCCATATATCATTGACCAAACACTATTCATATCATTGACCAAACACTATTCATATCATTGACCAAACACTATTCATATCATTGACCAAACACTATTCATATCATTGACCAGGTCATTTACTAGCACCTTAATCCTTACTAACACAATGCAGTATTGTAATGTTAGGCTACTGATAACATCACTAAGCACACAGGAGCAATTTTATTTAAGTCGTGGCGGACGAACAAACATTTTGAAATTCTAATTAAACAATATACAAATCAAATGCCTAAAGTTAGGCTACGTTACGTAACTCCTGCCGAGAGTGAACATAATCCCGAAACGTGTGTATGTGGGCCTAACGTTACTTGCTAAAATCGCTTTAATAAATCTCCACCTGTTTGCTTTTTTCAAATAAACCACATAAATTAATTGTAATATATGCTTCGGCTGTAGTTAAACAATAAGATATTCTCCTGATATGTTTTTCTATGGAAACCCTATTTTGCAAACCGGAAGAACTACTGTGATGATTTGTATTGTTTTCTTTTAAAGCTCTGAAAATATCTAAAATAAACCAATCTTTACTTTTGCATATCATACACCTAAATACAGTGTAAGTACTAGTTCGGCTGTACTAGATATTCAATATATTCAGTGCATACATTGTTTTACGACCTTATTCACAGCCTAACTTTGCAAACAGGAAAAACTACAAATATGATAATAATTAGTATCAAGTAGGATGGCGCGGCTAGAGGGAATTGTAGTTAAAAAATATATGACTACATTTACTGAAATTGAAACATGTAAATAATGATGTAAGAGTACAATGATGGGTTAAAGGGGATGGGAATCACATTTGTGTAATACAATTTTAAATACCTTACTGTTAAATAGGTGAAAATCAAGTTTGACCATTTTTGACAGCACCCCCTCTTGATGACTCTATCCATATGGGTATAGTCATATAGCTGAAGTCAAGAGCTATTTATAACAGTTGGTTTAATGTATGTGGCCCTTTCTGTTCCTGAATGACAAGCTTTCCAACATACACCAAGGTCAAGGTTTAGAGGTCAATATTTCAAAGCAGGAGCCATTTATAACCTTCAGACTGACATATGTTACTCTCCAGGTCGAGCCCTTTCCAACAATATATTTGGTTTAGTCCTACGACAAAGTTTAAATTTTAACTTCATGGAATCAGCCTTGGCTCAGGCATAGTTTCAGTGAGGACTTTGAGGCCCCGACCTAAACTTTTATATACATTTTAAATGTATTATTATAACAATACTGCACATATGTATGTACCGCAGCCAAGCAACAAACAGACTATTTGAGTGTTTTGGCCAGAGTCATAAACTTATGAGCATCAGCATTAGTCTAAAAGATGCAATTAGGTGTCCAAATAGTACTTTCAAATGATGTCGGTGGTGGATGACGTTTTCAGATCATTTACTTAAGTAAAAGTACTAATAATTTGCTGGACAAATACTCTGTTACAAGTAAAAGTCAAAATAACGCATTGATAATGTTACTTACAGTGGGGAGAACACGTATTTGATAACCTGCAAAATCGGCAGTGTTTCCTACTTACAAAGCATGTAGAAGTCTGTAATTTTTATCATAGGTACTCTTCAACTGTGAGTGACGGAATCTAAAACAAAAATCCAGAAAATCACATTGTATGATTTTTAAGTAATTAATTTGTATTTTATTGCATGACAATGGTGCCCCAGACCGAGGGAGATTGACCGTCATCTTGAACTTCTTCCATTTTCTAATAATTGCGCCAACAGTTGTTGCCTTCTCACCAAGCTGCTTGCCTATTGTCCTGTAGCCCATCCCAGCCTTGTGCAGGTCTACAATTTTATCCCTGGTGTCCTTACACAGCTCTCTGGTCTTGGCCATTGTGGAGAGGTTGGAGTCTGTTTGAGTGTGTGGACAGGTGTCTTTTATACAGGTAACGAGTTCAAACAGGTGCAGTTAATACAGGTAATGAGTGGAGAACAGGAGGGCTTCTTAAAGAAAAACTAACAGGTCTGTGAGAGCCGGAATTCTTACTGGTTGGTAGGTGATCAAATACTTATGTCATGCAATAAAATGCATGAATGTACCTATGATAAAAATAACAGACCTCTACATGCTTTGTAAGTAGGAAAACCTGCAAAATCGGCAGTGTATCAAATACTTGTTCTCCCCACTGTAAGTAAAGGGTTAGGGTTACAGTAGAGTTAACCCTAACCCTTAATCAAGAACCCATAGCCCAAAAGTAACACCTTCACACTGCTTGTTTCGTCAGTCTAAACCTAAAAATCTTTAAAAAATATATATTAAAATAATCAAAATGAAAAGAAAATCTTCACATTTGTGAAGCTGGAACCATGAAATGTTTTTACATGACATGACTTAAACAATTATCTAAATAGCTGGCAATTAAAGTTCTGTCGATCAACTAATGTACTAGCTGTACTTGTACAAACTGTTGAGAACCTTAATTTATACTCTTCCTATCGTTTGTGTGCAAAACTCCACCTTTGTGAAGTAAATAGTAACTAGAGCAGTTTTCTGAAAAGAAAATACACAAGTACAAATACCAGTATTTTGTACTTAATTACAGTACTTGAGTAAATGTACTTAGTTACGGCCGGGTCCACCACTGGCATATTTAACTGGCATATTAATTTCACACAACAGACAATTCCATCAAATGGGTTTATTACAGTGGTGCATATGTACGACATTTTTTTATACAGTTTTACAGGATGTAAGTGAAAAATGTTTGGATTTGTCTGTCTGTATTTATGTATGTACATGTAGATGATGTCATATAGAAAACATAAAAGAAAAACATTTATGGTTTCAAGCTATTTGACGGTATTCAGTATGCTATAACTACAAACAACAACAAAATAATATGGGTACTATATGCATATTGCAAACAAATATAAATCCACATATATTATGGAAATACCAAAGTACATTAGTATTATACTTGTTACACAAACTGCCATTGAATCTTCATTAGATTTTTCCACTCAAAGATGATGACAATGAATTATTTAAAGCAGCAATAAGACGTTTTGGTCTGAAACCAGCAAAATGTTAGAAGAAACAAATAAAACAATGGTTTTCTATTTTTTCAAAATAAAAATACATACAGAATCCTGTAGATACTTTGGTACAGCTATTTAAAACAAAGGCAAGATTTTTTGTACAAATCTCCAGTTCCTCTGTGTTGTTTGGCAGCAGTCTTTAGTTGTCTTCTTCCTCAGACTCAGGGCTGGTGAAGCCATTGTCATCAGACTCCTCAATGTCCTCCTGTATGGAAAGAAAATCACATTCCATAGTGGCTATACTGCTGTATGCATTAACAGCCTGTTTGTGTTGACTTCTAAGTGAGTGACCCCTCCGATTGAGGAAACTGTTGAGCCCATGTGTAGCGTCCTCTGTCAGGTCACCGAAACCTGTAGAGGAATTGTGGAAAAAAATTGAAAGAGAAAGATGACACATCAAACAAAACATGACATTTGTAACTATTTTTGCTTTTTACAACTTCAACATTACCTTTTAGTCATTATATTTACAACTTTTACATTGTGCACACTGGTGGCAAATAGCTGGTCAGCTCAGTGCCTGATCACAACTCAATGTATAAAGTAGAGTTCCCTGGAGATATATATATATATCTATAAATCTATATATCTATAAATCTATATCTATATTATCTATAAATCTATATCTATATTATCTATATATCTATATATTATAAATAAATACATGATACTAAAATCTAAAGATCTTGTACATACTGCTGGTTTTGATGCGCTCCAAAGTCTGTCCTCTGAGTGACTCCACTTCTTGCACTTGCTTCAGAAGGTACTTGATGTGCTGAGACATCTCCTTTACCAGGATGCTCTGCTCCTCCTCCAAGCGTTTCAGCAGCATTGCCTGGTCGAAGATAGATCTCTTCAACCTGAAGGTGTTGCCTTTGGTTGGGGAAAGGAATGGAATAGTGGACAATGAATGTTTATTATTATATTATATAAGTATAACAGAATTATGTTATTTCTGAGAAATCTTTTTAGTGACAGCATTGGTTCTGTAGAATATAAACAATTAAAAAATATGAATACAAGTCACAATACTATAATTTGGATGGAGAGCTTGTGAAATTGTGATGGTCAAGCATTTTATTTGCGATTACTACAGCAGAATAACATGGTGTTGATGTCACCATTCAATGTTTAAATATTTCCATATTTTGGTATTCATGATATTTTTTATTTCAATGTATCAACCCATTCCTGTGTTGTTGCTTGACAAGTAACAAAAAGGACAATGGTAAATATGTAAATGTGGTTGGAACCATTACTACATGTGAAGATCGAAAAGGGTCATTTGTAAAATGTAGAGTGATGCCATAGGCTTATACTATGGAAATCAACTACAAGAACAACAAGCTAAACTAGCAATTCATACATATACCATCTTCATGTCTATCCCATGGTAGGATGTATCCCTCTGTCAGACTGATTCATACATATCATACCATCTTCATGTCTCTCCCATGGTAGGATGTATCCCTCTGTCAGACTGATTCATACATATCATACCATCTTCATGTCTCTCCCATGGTAGGATGTATCCCACTGTCAGACTGATTCATACCTATCATACCATCTTCATGTCTATCCCATGGTAGGATGTATCCCACTGTCAGACTGATTCATACATATCATACCATCTTCATGTCTCTCCCATGGTAGGATGTATCCCTCTGTCAGACTGATTCATACATATCATACCATCATGTCTATCCCATGGTAGGATGTATCCCTCTGTCAGACTGATTCATACATATCATACCATCTTAATGTCTATCCCATGGTAGGATGTATCCCTCTGTCAGACTGATTCATACATATCATACCATCTTCATGTCTCTCCCATGGTAGGATGTATCCCTCTGTCAGACTGATTCATACATATCATACCATCTTCATGTCTATCCCATGGTAGGATGTATCCCTCTGTCAGACTGATTCATACATATCATACCATCTTCATGTCTCTCCCATGGTAGGATGTATCCCTCTGTCAGACTGATTCATACATATCATACCATCTTCATGTCTATCCCATGGTAGGATGTATCCCTCTGTCAGACTGATTCATACATATCATACCATCTTCATGTCTATCCCAGGGTAGGATGTATCCCTCTGTCAGACTGATTCATACCTATCATACCATCTTCATGTCTCTCCCATGGTAGGATGTATCCCTCTGTCAGACTGATTCATACATATCATACCATCTTCATGTCTCTCCCATGGTAGGATGTATCCCACTGTCAGACTGATTCATACATATCATACCATCTTCATGTCTATCCCATGGTAGGATGTATACCTCTGTCAGACTGATTCATACATATCATACCATCTTCATGTCTATCCCATGGTAGGATGTATCCCTCTGTCAGACTGATTCATACATATCATACCATCTTCATGTCTATCCCATGGTAGGATGTATCCCTCTGTCAGACTGCAAGCCAACTCCTCGTCAATCGGATCTCCTTCCACTACGGTGTTGTATTGCAAGACATTTTCGCGAAGCTTCTTTTTCAACTCTGTCATTTTCTTTATCTTTCTTTGTCTTGCCTGGTTGCTATCTGCAAATCAAAACAAAAAGAAAACTGTGTCATAATCCCAAAATATTATTGTTTTTTGAAGTGTTATTAATTTAAATAACTTGATTTGACAACAAACCATGCCGACGATATAGATCTTTCTTCTTGCGCAAAAGGGTTACAGTGATGTTCTCAATGTCAGCCCTTAGCTCTTCAATACAACCTGGAGTGTAGACTCTCTCTAAATAGGTGAAACAAAACAATTGGACAAGAGACAATTAGTGACATTTTCAAAATATAGCCACCTTGTTTGGAACCTGTTTTACCTGTAACCGCCCATTGTCTGACATCACACACCCACTGCTGTATTGTCTCCTGATCAAGGTTGTGCTCCTTCTTGATGTTGCTAAGGCTGGCAGCTTCCACCTTTGCCCTCTCTGTGATCTTTTAAAGAGAACAAATAACAAAATGTCAGAAGAAAGCAAAAAACACACCTTTTACTTGAGCTTTTGGCACAAGACATTCATGAGAACAGGTGTAACATTAAATAACACATTAAATATCTGTGTATACTACCAAGCAGACTTGTAAATAGGAGGAAAATGTCTGTACAACAGTGAGGTTACAAATACAATCTTAGAAGATAACTGACCAATCCTAAGCACTACCCTCCCCTCAGTTACTTAAAATGAATAAAACATGATTATTATCAAAATAGTCGCATATTTATTTTCTGTAACAATGATTAAACAATTCATCAACAAATAGTTTCAGATCCAGCTGTAGTTGGTGCATTGAGGGAAAGGGGCGGGGCTTAGGATCTCAATTATAATTCACCCTTACTTTGACATATCTGTGGGCTAACACTTGATGAAGGTTGTCCCTCTTTCTTCTGTTCCAACCCATGGCCTGTCGCGTTAGCATGTTTACTCTTCCTAATGAAAACAATAATGCACCCACAAGCCAAAAGGTAAGATTTCACATCCAAAAGGCAATAAGAGAAACCCAACAGACATGCCTAAACCCTATCACTAAAAGTTAGTTGAACAGGTAATTACCTTGAAGTAAAACAATGATAACTTTCGTAAGAACAGAACAGAGAAACTTAAAAACACAATTAAGTATTTATTATTATTTATTTAGGCTATGACAGCGTGAAGTGTAAGTGTAACACCAACCAGCCTTTGTCATGTATTTTGTGACAAGTGCTGCCCTGGAGAGAAAGCTGTTCACCTATAAAGAAAATACAATTAAATGTTGGTCTCCATTACATAAAAATATTACCTACACACCATAGATCTTGTGGTTGTGGTTTAACAGAAAACATGTGTACTGTATTATCCTAGGAATTTGGGACCCCTTACGCATGCATGCATTTTGAATTGCTGAAAACAACTGAACTGCCTATCTTTTATTTTAACTCAAACATAAAGGATGTACTTTAACCCTCACACCAGGCTTGTTACTTAGATGACAAATAAGTACCTTTTGGTGTTATGGTTTCTATTAAGACTCTTTAAAGCCATAGATAAAATACTGACAATAATACCATACCTGCTCCACTTCCTCTCCCACTGTGTTTCCTGCTCAGTCCTGGCTTCTGCCACCCCATCTCACCTGCAACACAGAGTGAGAAGCGTTACGTAGCAGTACTTCAGATGTTTTGATATAACATCATCCAATCAGGCATAACATGCACAAATGTTAAAATAATCCTTTGCATTGAAGATTGCTTGAATGTTATATCTACATTAATGCATACAATTATCTCTAAAACATCTCATGACACAAGCTTTTTATTTTGCGGGGGAAAACAAAATCCCTGTCCTACAAATTTGAACAAGCAGCTGAAAAGCAGTTGGAGAAAGATAACACACAGCACGTTCTGTTATCCGACCCATTATTATTTCACTATAGCTACAGCCATACCAGACTTAAAGTTATTGCATGTACCTCGCATTTTGCTGTATGGGCTTTGGCATGACACTCAGGAATGGCCTCATTTCTGTCAATGGCAGAAGCTCATGTGAGTGTAACAAAGATCCATTTTTAATTGAAATCTAAAATGACTAAAATCACTGTAAAGCTGAGAAACAATACATTTTAATCATGGAGTTGGATTTGCAATATGACAATGAGGATTACCTGCATGTAACATCCATACAGAAGAAGGTAACATTTGCCTTCTTTGACATCTCTCTTTGAAGAAACATCGGGTAAGCAAATATTTCTCCACGATAATGGTTCAGTCCTCGTAAGAGAAACCCATGTCTGATAAATCAGAAGAAAATCTAGTGGTTAGACTCCCTCCGAAACTTTCGTCCGTCATAAATAAAAATCGAATCAGGTTCGATTTTCTGCGTTTTTTGCATCCGTAGCAAGCAGTTTGAATGGTGTTTTGACAATTCAGAGCCACCGAATCACGAATACAAAAAAACGCTCAGTGTGCAAGGACCTTAAGACTTGGATTACCATTAAAACTCAAATATCAGACTCAAAAATCATACACATAAACACATACATACCTGCAAACTGCAACTTGAATGCCCTCCTCATCTATCTGAGCACCAGACTTTTTTGACATCTCTCTGCCAGCGGTGAACTTGGCAGTACCGCAGACAGCACTGTCATTTGCCTATAAAGTCAGTTTATAACACATTTTAAGATACATAAAAACACTCAACTAAAACATCTGTATAAACAACTATTATTAAAAAAAACAAATCAAATGTTCGTACACTTCTCATGTTGCCTCTGACAAGGTCAACAAAGGTAGCAACTTCCTGGTCCTTGGCCAGGAACAAGCCCTCATATATGGGTGGCTCCTCAGTCCTGTCCATGATAAGATAACATGCGTCAGTAATACAAATCACAAGTACTACATTTACTATTTGTTAAAATGTAAGTTATGATCACTCAAAGACAACCCGAAGAGCTACTATTTGTGTTAGACAAGTCTAAAATAAACTTCTGAAAATTAACTATACCTACCCTTTTGACTTGCTGAAGCGGTAATGTTTTCGGTTTCCATCAGAGCAGACAGCCAACATGTCTGGAGAACATGCTGGACACTCAAAATGATGGACCTGGCACATATCCTCTTCTTTGTATTGACAGAAGGTAAACTCAAAGAAGCTTCGCTGAAATGTATCAGCACAGATACTACCTGTCTGTATATTAAGAAATTATTGGTTGAAGCAATGCCCACAATTAAATATTAGGTATACAGTATTATATTTTTGTTTGTTATATGTTTCAGTGATATTCAGGCAGATTTACCCTTCCAGCTTGAACAGATCTGTGCTCCAACATTTTCAGGAAGGCCTGCCTGGACATGGCTGGTGCCGTCACCTTCATATGTTCAAACGAGGTGAAGACATCAAACTTGTATAGGGTCTGGCAGCTGGTGCTAGCTGGCCAGTACCGATAAACGAGCAGGTCCTTCACCTCGGGAGTCCATTCGGCAAAGCATGATGAACAGGATTTCCGAGGCAAGCAGACATCGTATCGTCCTGTGAACAAGTGAATATACTGTAGTAAAGACTAAAATAATTTCAGTAATCAAATTCTCTTCTATACAGAGATACAAATATATGATATATTAGATATTTGACATGGCATTTGGGCAACGCTTTGCTTTGCACACAGTGTTGAAGTTCTAGTACAATAATACTTGCACAAAAAGGAGGGCTTTCAGAACAACATGCCATTGATGGTGACCACAGAAATATACTTCCCTGGAGTGATTGTGAAGTCATGAGTGCGTTCACAAATTGACCTTGGTGCAGGAACAGGCAGTTGACATACTGCAAAACAGAAAGAAGTTATGAAGGGTGTATTTACAGCTTCTCCTCAGTCCCTTAGATGCATTTCCCAAAACGCTAACCTCATTTTCAAAATAGTGCTTTAAAACACAACAATTAATCCAAACTGGCCACACCACTATTCCAACTGTAATTGTCACTATGTAGAAACAAGTAAATGCTTAAACACATTTATTAAGACGCAATTGACTTAGCTGGTCAAAGATATGCTGGTCAAAGATATGCTGGTCAGAACTGTCAAAAAAACCAATCATACTTTTGTTATTAAGCTATTCAATTTCACACTTGCACTTTAGAGTTTTGAGAATATTCTTAGAATGAGATTAGCATTTTAGAAAGAAATGTCTAAGCCATTTAGAAACACTGTTAAATATAAACATGTGCCAATCTACAACAACATTTGGGGAATTACACTATAAGTATGAGACAATTTGATATAATGCTAATTTTAACATACTTTGTTCACAAAACTGAGGCTGGCCATTTTCATTCACCACCACAGCAGTGGTAGGGGGAATGGGCTCAAGAAATCCATGGAACACAGCCTCTCTGTCATGGAAGACATTTCTCTTGTGGGCCTCCATGTCACAGGTAGCACAGAGGAACTCCATGTCCAGTGGTACACAGTCCAGGCACCTAATCACAGCTTCTACAGCACAGCATCTGTGACCATTTTGGATGAATACTCTCTCGGCTGAGAGCTTTGCATCAAAAAGCATAGGCCTAGCAGTTTTCATTCTCACATCTGTGAGAAGCTGCCTTTGTTCCCAAGCAGAAACCATTCTGTCTGTTCCCTCTGGAACCTGGACTGCAGTTATGGTGTCCCTTAACTCTTGGAGTATCGTTTCTAAAAAACAAAAATATACATTCACTTGTCCTTAAAAGGTCTATACTCATGATTATGATCAGACACAAGTGTATATCAGTTATACTGTGAGTCTGTAATGGAACTGACAAAACATAATGCTTGATTATGATGAAATAAATGGTGGGAATTGGAAACTGTAGTGTAGTGTTACTACTGTGACACTCAGTATCCTCACCAAGACTTGCCAACTCTTGATCTTCTATCTGAAGGCCTTCCTCATGCACAGGATCCCTTCTTCTGGATTGAGAAGCAGCTGCAGAGACAGTCATTTTGTTTAACCCTTTGATCAATATAACATGAAACCAATTCATTTCAAAATTAAAATATTCCATAAGGACTGGAGGGAAACTAAGCAAAAAGTATTATAGTAAGGATTATCAGTCACATGCTCTTAAACTATCTTATATATTAGTGAGACATTTTTTTCACAAACATTGCAACACCATTTTGTCAAAGTGGTATCTGACTCTCATGTTATAAAACGTGTAAACCACCAAAACACTATTTATTCTTAGACACAGTAATCATCAGGGGATAAATAAAGTACCTATCTATCTATCTATCTATCTATCTATCTAAAGAACACACCTGATCCAGGGCAGTGTGTTTCCTGACGTTTCTCACGCCTGCCTGTGACCAGTGGATTAGTGAGGGATCTCTTCCTGCTTTTCCTCGTTTTTCTTTGAGGAAAGGCAGGGTTTTTCATGGCCATGGCAGCCTATATATTTACAGAGCACTTATATCAGCTGCACTTATAATTGAGCATTATTCAGTAGTTGCATAAAAGGGTCTTACTAACCCTTTTCATCACATCTATAAACAGCAATAGCAATTAGTATTTTCAGACTTAGGTATTTGCTTCTCATGACAAGCCTTTCTCTGGCATCACGGAGATAAGCATCACTAATTAATGCTGCCATGTGGATCCTGGCATCACGGAGATAAGCATCACTAATTAATGCTGCCATGTGGATCCTGGCATCATTGGGATCATCAAAGACCCTCACGTCAGAATTGAGGGACATCACACACAAATAGAAACAATACAGACACAATATTAAAAAAAACACAATATGAAGAAAGAGAGAAAGAGAGTGATCGAAAGAGACAAGTGAGGAAGAGAGAGAGAGAGTGGCTCTTAAAAGTGCCGTTGTTTTGATTTGTGTGTGTGTGTATATATGTGTGTGTTGGTGAATAAAGTGTTGCAATAAAGCTGTAAAACAGGGAAAAGCAAAATATTATTAGAATAGCCTTTGTAGTAAATGAGCATTTCTTAATTGTTAGGGCGGAGTAATTAATTATTAATTAAATATTAATCAATCACAACCACTACGTACAATACAAATCAATCCTTACTGTACAAATATCAGATTTGTACCACATTCACTTGACACAAGCAAGTACATACACAAATCTATTTTTATTTAGGCCTACAAATAATGGAAACAGTGGTCTTCTTCTGTCCTGTTGCGTAAAATGCTTCTCATAATATCCACTGCTCTCGCTTCTCAATGTCACAAATAACTAAAGTAACAATTACCCTCAATTATCTCATGATGATTTCAGTGTCTTCTAAAATGGCAAAGTCTTACAAAAGTATGGCAGCATAGTGTTACAGGATATTCTATCTATAAGTTAGTGGTGGTTCGTCTCTCTATTTAATTATGCATTCATTATATCAGGTATGAACGGTCATTGACATTGAGTCGCACTGAGCAGTCCAATCCTCTGGAAAGACTCCAGGTCCACTTTTTTATTCCAGTCCATCCCTGATTGCGGTAATTCCCTTTAGTTACACTTCTGACATTTACTTTGCACTTTGAATAAAACTTTAACCACTGCAACAACACGTTGTTAATTGTTGTCTTCACAACACATGGACAAATACATGAGTTTAAACTGATTTTGGTAGCTGGCAGTGCCACAATCCATAATACATTATAAAAGGAGGACGTTTAGTAAACTAGAAAACAACATTTACCGCGCCCACTGTGTGACGTTGTTGAACCAGGGAATCCGTGTGTCCACCACGAAAAATGAGCCTCATTGACTTTGTATGGGTGTTGTTTCCGTGGTGCCGACACGTAATTTCAACACATTCCGTGCCACCACCACGTAAATCGGGGTTAAGGGGTCGTGTTCATTTCACGTATTTCTGAGAGATCAGGTTGTAACTGAATGTGCTGCCCCTGACGACTCCCAATGTATTTCCTATTCACATACTGTATGTTCTAAGCCTTCAAAGACACCTAAACATTTGTTTTTAGAAAGAGGATTTTCACTGGGTAGATTTCTTGGCTGTGTCACAGTATGTACAAAAATGGGTGCATTACATGGTAGCAGGTTTTATCACCCTAATGATAACCAAGCAAGACTAGCCTTGGTTTTGACTTCTTTTGGAAGGCTAGACGTGTGTAAACAGTAAATGCATTGGGGATAGTTAAAAACAGCACTTTCAGATGGAGCTTTTCTCAGTACTGTAACTTCTGTCAGAATATTGCTTTAAGTTATGTGTTTGTAAACAAGCCTCTACCCTAGGTTCCAAATGACCAAAATGCATTATCCTGACAGAAGGATGTCTGTGTTATGTGTTACAGGAAGGAGAAGACCCCAATTCCTACTTGAAGAAACGCCCTCTCTCCTGCCCAGTCCTGATTGTCGGTCCGTCCAACTTCCTCCTAGCGGTAGGAGATGTGGCAATAACCACCTTTCCAAAAGACAAGCTTACCGAGAGTGCTTTATACCTTATGGCCTACTATTATACCCTACACCTGACTTATCCAAAGTGTGTAGCCGCTCTGCTTTCAGTCATACAGACGGAGGTCGTCTTAGACACAATGCATGAGAGAGATCTCACATTGTCTTACAAGAAGAGCATGGCCGAGTGGAAAGCTTTTATTGGCCAATAAAACCAGTGGTCAGATATGTTGTTAGGATAGCACTTCCTCTCTCCCTCCAAGGGTTCTACAGTGTTAATTTGGGGTGCACGACAATATTAGCCAACATGCCGTTATCCCGTGATGTTATATTGTGTGTGTGTTGTTTGAACAATTCAGTGCAGATTCTGCTTAGTTTGAAGTTTATTTGAACTTTTCAGTAAATATAGAGTTTAAATAACTAATTGTCTGTTCAGCAGCAGATGCAGTAATTTAGGCGCATCTACTGTGACAGAGTAAATTGACTAAGCAGTTGAGTTGGGATAAAAGTGAACATAGTGGTATCGGTTATTGTCCAGTTGAGTTGTAAAATATTAACATAGTGGTATCGGTTATTGTCCAGTTGAGTTGTAAAATATTAACATAGTGGTATCGGTTATTGTCCAGTTGAGTTGTAAAATATTAACATAGTGGTATCGGTTATTGTCCAGTTGAGTTGTAAAATATTAACATAGTGGTATCGGTTATTGTCCAGTTGAGTTGTAAAATATTAACATAGTGGTATCGGTTATTGTCCAGTTGAGTTGTAAAATATTAACATAGTGGTATCGGTTATTGTCAGGTTGAGTTGTAAAATATTAACATAGTGGATATCGTCTAGTATGGTGCATCCTTAAGGATGATGTTACAATGGTTAATGGTGTATTGAGGGGCTAGTTGTTCATGTAAGCTCAGAACCTTTCATTTGAATGTTACAATATTAATCATTTGTATTAAGAATGAATGTCACAGGTGGAGCAGTTTTAGTGTGTCTAGTGTGTCTAGATGCTGTGAGTGTGCCTGTGCAAAGCACAGATTTTGTACGTGTATTGAGGGGCACATTGGTCAGATGTTTGGACCTGACCTTAACTCACTCACATATTTGGCATGTTCTGCTATGTTTTCATATTGCAGTTCCATAAATACTGTGAGCCAAAATGTTGAGAAAAATGAAGCTTTTATGCAGTCCTCTGGGACTTTTTGCTGTTTAAATAAAAAAGTTGGTTAAATGCAAGTCTAGTTTTAATTTTTTCTGTCTTATAAGTAGTAGTTAATGTCTTGAATCTAGTAGGTAAATGTCTTGAATCTAGAACAGCATAATTTTTGTAGAGCTTACAATAAGGTAAATACACTTGAGATGATGACAGGATGGTAAATTATGGCTTATTATGGCAAAAGAGCACTGCCTAATACGAGTCAGGAATGCTAACTTCAAGACATTTTGTCTCAAAATGCCAGTTTCCAATCTTATTTCAAGTTGGTGGTGACTTAAATCTAGAACAGTGTAACAATTATAGAACAAAAAATTAGTTAAATACACTTGAAACAAACAGGATGACCAAAAAAAGATGCTACTTTTTTAGGGGAAAATACTATTTTTGAGCATGACAAGCTTATGAGACACAAAACATCACAATACTAGTAAAATATAGCTAAAAATGAGTTTTCCCAGCTAATTTCAAGATCACTCATATCTTGTAAGGCTTAAATATAATGTCTTATTTCAAGAAATCTTACCAAGAGAATTTTTACTTGTTCCATTGGCAGTTTTTTTGCTTATTACAAGCAAAAATATCTTGTATTAATTTCGCTTATTTTTGGAGTGGGGCCACTTCCCCCCATGGTGGTCGACCTCAGAACGGGACGCAACTCGGCGTCCTCTTCCTGGCGATGTCTCCACTCCTCGATGTCCACAGTCTCAAGCCCCCGGCTCTCTGCCGCCACCAGCTGACTCACTGCGGAGGTGACTCCCTCCTCCATGCACAGCTCTCGTTCCCGCTCCACCCGTTTAGCACAGTAACCACAGCCGTCCTCAGCACACGGGCGACGGAACAAGGCATCAACATTACTGTGGCGAAGGCCGGCTCTTTGCTCCACCTGGAAGTCGTAGGGCTGCAGCCTCCAGGGCCCCAAACGATGTGCCAATATGTCATCCAGGTACACAACACACTCCTGTATAGGAATCCCAGCCAGCACTCTGTCCATGAGTCTCTCAAAGGTGGCAGGGGCGTTGCAGAGGCCGAAGCACTGTACCTTAAACTGCCAATGCCGCCTGTCTGTGGAGAAGGCAGTTTTCTCCCGTGCCAACGGCGAGAGGGCACCTGCCAGTAGCCACTGCGCAGGTCAAGGGAGGAGAACCACGACAACCCCCTTACGATGGACCAAAAGTGTCTGCTCAAGGTGAAACTTGCTAAGGGACATTCAACTGAATATTAGGTGTGCTGAATGTATATTTTTGAAATTCAAACTTGTGCACCAAATTATCGTTGGTTTTTTATATTAACGATGTGTGTTGTACAATCATTCTGCCCCAGAAAAAGAAAATACATTATTGAAAGCCCAATATTGCCATGGCATTCATGGCCATGATGAGTGTATGTAAACTTCCAACCACAACTGTATGTCTGATGTTGGCTAGACAACAGAGGCAGAGAATCTCCAAAACTGCAGCTCTTGTGGGATGTTCTCGGTCTGCAGTGGTCAGTACCTATCAAAAGTGGAGAAAAGCTGTGAACCGGCGACAGGGTCATGGTTACTGTAACTCAAATTGTTGAAAAAGTTCATGCTGGTTTTGATAGAGGTTTAGTGGAGTCCATGTCTCGACGGGTCAAGGCTGTTTTGACGGAGAAAGGGGGACCTACACAATATTAGGCAGGTGGACATAATGTTATGGCTGATCGGTGTGTATTTGTTTGGCTACAGTGTTACAATGCAGAGTGAATGGATTTTAGAGCTTCATTCTCTAGCAAATACTAACATCAAAAATAAATGTTCACAAGAAGAGCAAATCCAATGGGTAGCAAACATAACTTTTGTAACAAACATATGTTTTTTTTGCAGGACACAGCGAGAGATGAGGCCCTAGCATCCATCACAGTTGGTGTGCTGACTGTTCTCAGTAAAGATGGTGATGACAGTCCTCAGCCGGGTCCAAGCTCAATGCACCTCCAGCCCATCTCTAATGCCATCATACTTGAGGGAGGTATTGTCATGGACAACATTAGAGACTTGCCTCAGGCACTTTGCCTTTATTTGGCCTTACTTATGCTTTGCGTTTGGATTACCCAAAACGCATGACAAATACACTGAAATTCATCCAGACAGTAATGCTTGGATTGGGAAACAAAACCCTCCCACCAAAACGGCTAACTCTGAAAAACTGTATTTTGATGTAGACCAGTGAAGATGCATCTTTTACCATTATCTGGAAGCATACAGAGAGAAAAATGACATTACATTCTGGATCCCCAACCCAAACATAATCCATGTTTTATTTTTTATAATAGAAACATATTTCACTAGGAAGAGAATTACAATTTTTTGTTGATTCAAAGTCAATAATTCTTTGGTTTTGACTGATGGTTGTTCAGTTGGTTAAACATACATCTCTATTCCTATTTCTTCAAGACATTTTGGTCAAATGTTTACTTAATTGTGTATAAATACATATATACAGTGGGGAGAACAAGTATTTGATACACTGCCGATTTTGCAGGTTTTCCTACTTACAAAGCATGTAGAAGTCTGTAATTTTTTATCATAGGTACTCTTCAACTGTGAGTGACGGAATCTAAAACAAAAATGATTGTGATTTTTAAGTAATTTATTTGCATTTTATTGCATGACATAAATATTTGATACATCAGAAAAGCAGAACTTAATATTTGTTACAGAAACCTTTGTTTGCAATTACAGAGATCATACGTTTCCTGTAGTTCTTGACCAGGTTTGCACACACTGCAGCAGGGATTTTGGCCCACTCTCCTTCTCCAGATCCTTCAGGTTTCGGGGCTGTCGCTGGGCAATACGGACTTTCAGCTCCCTCCAAAGATTTTCTATTAGGTTCAGGTCTGGAGACTGGCTAGGCCACTCCAGGACCTTGAGATGCTTCTTGCGGAGCCACTCCTTAGTTGCCCTGGCTGTGTGTTTCGGGTCGTTGTCATGCTGGAAGACCCAGCCACGACCCATCTTCAATGCTCTTACTGAGGGAAGGAGGTTGTTGGCCAAGATCTCGCGATACATGGCCCCATCCTCCTCCCCTCAATACGGTGCAGTCATCCTGTCCCCTTTGCAGAAAAGCATCCCCAAAGAATGATGTTTCCACCTCCATGCTTCACGGTTGGGATGGTGTTCTTGCGGTTGTACTCATTCATCTTCTTCCTCCAAACACGGCGAGTGGAGTTTAGACCAAAAAGCTCTATTTTTGTCTCATCAGACCACATGACCTTCTCCCATTCCTCCTCTGGATCATCCAGATGGTCATTGGCAAACTTCAGACGGGCCTGGACATGCGCTGGCTTGAGCAGGGGGACCTTGCCTGCTCTGCAGGATTTGAATCCATGACGGCGTAGTGTGTTACTAATGGTTTTCTTTGAGACTGTGGTCCCAGCTCTCTTCAGGTCATTGACCAGGTCCTGCCGAGTAGTTCTGGGCTGATCCCTCACCTTCCTCATGATCATTGATGCCCCATGAGGTGAGATCTTGCATGGTGCCCCAGACCGAGGGAGATTGACCGTCATCTTGAACTTCTTCCATTTTCTAATAATTACGCCAACAGTTGTTGCCTTCTCACCAAGCTGCTTGCCTATTGTCCTGTAAACCATCCCAGCCTTGTGCAGGTCTACAATTTTATCCCTGATGTCCTTACACAGCTCTCTGGTCTTGGCCATTGTGGAGAGGTTGTAGTCTGTTTGATTGAGTGTGTGGACAGGTGTCTTTTATACAGGTAACGAGTTCAAACAGGTGCAGTTAATACAGGCAATGAGTGGAGAACAGGAGGGCTTCTTAAAGAAAAACTAACAGGTCTGTGAGAGCCTGAATTCTTACTGGTTGGTAGGTGATCAAATACTTATGTCATGCAATAAAATGCAAATTAATTATTTAAAAATCGTACAATGTGATTTTCTGGATTTTCTTTTTAGATTCCGTCTCTCACAGTTGAAGTGTACCTATGATAAAAATTACAGACCTCTACATGCTTTGTAAGTTGGAAAACCTGCAAAATCAGCAGTGTATCAAATACTTGTTCTCCCCACTGTATATATATTTGGCACTGTTGTCATTTTATTCAAGTGATAATGTTCTTTAGTTTAATCACTTAGTTTATTTGCTTTGAAACTGGTTTTGTCAAATAAAATAAAAAGTTTAATCTGCTATTATGCATTAATAATAACTCTGGCCCAATCTAAGTTATCAGGAAGGATACAGAGAGAAACATGTCATCTGTTTAGTCTTTCTCAAGGAACACTGTTTGAATATATCACTGAGTTGTGAGTCTGTGTATTACGGTAACACCATATTATGCCGCTGGTTCATTAAAGTGAATACTGAATTGCCACAACTTGTTCATGTGTCCCAGGGTAGCAGTGTCAGGCTCTGGCCATAGAGAAGCCTTTTACTTCTCTATATAGCCATTGTCAGAGTCTGACAGTGGTTTGTGTTGGATCCCTAATTAGAGGAAACTACAGTGCATTGTCTCTAATTAGGGATCCTACATATGTTTGTATGTTCCACACTTGGGTGTGGGTCATTGTGTGTTTCCAGGTCACAAGTAAGTGTGTTACGTTGTTTGTTTACCCGTGTTTTGTTTGCTAGTTCGTCATTTTTGATTTTCTAAGAATTAAATAAATGTCGAACTATACCTGCGCTGCGTCTCTGTTTCGTGACAAGCAATCCTTTACCCATAAAATGTTATTCCATTGATATTTCGAGAGATTGATATTTAAAACAAATGTTTCAATGAACCTAATGAGTGGGATTATTATAGTTTACATCATGTGTTTATAGATAGAATTTTAACTGATGTTGTAATTGTTATAATTCTCAGTACAATGAAATTTGTTTCATTTAATTAAGTGAAGCTGAAAATGAGTGAGTAGAACTGAAATTGTTAAGTTCTGCTTGGTGATTGATTTAAGAAGGGTTCAATTTGTATGAAGCGGTGCACACAAATGGAAAAAAATCTGTAAGTATTGCATACTCAGAATACACAAGTTACCGTAACTCACCATCTCTAGTTTACTTTACTTAATTTTTTTGAGGCAACGAGACTGCATACCTTTTTAAAGTAAAGCCAACATATTATATTTTACAGTGTAGGAGCCAGGTGAGAGTTCCCAAAGAAAACCCTGTGGTCTTTGCCAGACTGTCGTCCAACACACCCATCAGGGTATCTGACTGCCTACAGCACTGTCTGTGGAGTGGAATATCCAGAGTCCTCAGGTCCACTAAACATAGAAAACAGATAGCAACGCTCTGCCAGATGATGAATTTACAAAATCACCAAATGGACCAAGTCGCTACGTTTATGGGTCATGATATTCACGTCCACCGTGAATATTACAGGCTATCTGAGAATACCATGCAGCTTGACAATGTTAGCAAATTGCTGATAGCAATAGAAAAGGGACCACATGCATACAAAGGTAAGTCTTTGGATCAGATTGACTTGGATACAGATGAAGACTCAGAGGACAGTGAGGGATTTTCAGAACTCACTCAGTCTGGTTAGTTGGTGAGGGTAGACTTTGAGGCTGCTTACCTGACAGGATCAGAGGACAGTGAGGGATGTTCAGAACTCACTCAGTCTGGTTAGTTGGTGAGGGTAGACTTTGAGGCTGCTTCCCTGACAGGATCAGAGGACAGTGAGGGATGTTCAGAACTCACTCAGTCTGGTTAGTTGGTGAGGGTAGACTTTGAGGCTGCTTACCTGACAGGATCAGAGGACAGTGAGGGTTGTTCAGAACACACTCAGTCTGGATAGTTGGTGTAAATGTCTGATAAATTGCATTAATATTCTCCTACATAGTATTATATTTATATGTTAATAAGACATTGTAGTTCTACACTGTCACCTTGTCTGTTCTGCTTTTACTTTGAAAAGCGCGCCGTTTTCTTCTGATGTTTTTTTTGTGACGCTAAACTTTCTGCAACTCTCTCTTCACGATGTGGTGCTCACGCGTCGTCGGAAGAACGGTAAAAACTTGTAAACACGTTAGTTATTTATCATCAACTATTTAAATCTTGTAAAGAAAGAGTTTACATTGTGATTTACTTTATTATTTTTGTATTGTTCGTACATGTTATTTCTAAGAGCTCCGAACTGTGAGGGTGTGTCGAGCTAGAGAGCATGCTAGCTGATGACAGAAACTCTTGATTAGCGCCCTTGGAGAGCGGAATGAGGTATGAAGGAAAAATGTGTGGAGTGTATTATTATCAGAAGGGATTTTGTTTAAGGAAAAGAGAATGTCATTACTTCATTTGTATTGGGTGTAAACATGAGTAATATGTGAACACGATTTATGTGCAAATTCTTTGTGAAGCTACATAGAAGCATTTTGTATTTCTGTTTATTCTGTAGTTTTCACGGTGTCATGGTGTTCATGGTGCTTGTGAAGAAATAAATCGACACCCGTTTGAAACTCTCTGCGTCTTGATCAATAAATCTGAGGGGCCGCTACAGTTGGTGAGGGTAGACTTTGAGGCTGCTTACCTGACAGGATCAGAGGACAGTGAGGGACGTTCAGAACTCACTCAGTCTGGTTAGTTGGTGAGGGTAGACTTTGAGGCTGCTTACCTGACAGGATCAGAGGACAGTGAGGGACGTTCAGAACTCACTCAGTCTGGTTAGTTGGTGAGGGTAGACTTTGAGGCTGCTTCCCTGACAGGATCAGAGGACAGTGAGGATTGTTCAGAACTCACTCAGTCTGGTTAGTTGGTGAGGGTAGACTTTGAGGCTGCTTCCCTGACAGGATCAGAGGACAGTGAGGGATGTTCAGAACTCACTCAGTCTGGTTAGTTGGTGAGGGTAGACTTTGAGGCTGCTTCCCTGACAGGATCAGAGGACATAGAGGGATGTTCAGAACTCACTCAGTCTGGTTAGTTGGTGAGGAACAGAGCTCCCACACATCTATCCATATATAGTTCCACAGGGATGCTGGCTCATGTTGACACCAATGCTTCCCACAGTTGTCCTTTGGGTGGTGGAACATGAAGTTGAAAAACCCAGCAGCGTGGCAGTTCTTGACACAAACCAGTGTGCCTGGCACCTACGACCAAACCCAGTTAAAAGGCACTTAAATCATTTGTCTTGCCATTCACCCTCTGAATTGGACACATACACAATCCATGTCTCAATTGTCTCCAGGTTTAAAAATCCTTCTTTAACCTGTCCCGCCCCCTTCATCTACAAGTGACGTCAATAAGGGATCATAGCTTTCACCTGGATTCACCTGGTCAGTCTGTCATGGAAAGAGCAGCTGTTCTTAATGTTTTCTACACTTAGTGTAAATTGCACAATAATGCTACATTGATGTATTGTTTTATGTAGCCTATTATTTAGTCTTTATTCAACCTGCCATCTACCCTCCTGTGGACTGTGGGTTATGAGACAACCCCCGCATCACTAGCTTGATGTTCTGTAGCCTGTAGCCTTCACACTTATTGTTGGTTAAGGGCTTGTAGGTCAGCATTTCACTGTAAGGTCTACACCTGTTATATTGTTGGTTAAGGGCTTGTAGGTCAGCGTTTCACTGTAAGGTCTACACCTGTTGTATTGTTGGTTAAGGGCTTGTAGGTCAGCATTTCACTGTAAGGTCTACACCTGTTGTATTGTTGGTTAAGGGCTTGTAGGTCAGCGTTTCACTGTAAGGTCTACACCTGTTGTATTGTTGGTTAAGGGCTTGTAGGTCAGCATTTCACTGTAAGGTCTACACCTGTTGTATTGTTGGTTAAGGGCTTGTAGGTCAGCATTTCACTGTAAGGTCTACACCTGCTGTATTGTTGGTTAAGGGCTTGTAGGTCAGCATTTCACTGTAAGGTCTACACCTGTTGTATTGTTGGTTAAGGGCTTGTAGGTCAGCATTTCACTGTGAGGTCTACACCTGTTGTATTGTTGGTTAAGGGCTTGTAGGTCAGCATTTCACTGTAAGGTCTACACCTGTTGTATTGTTGGTTAAGGGCTTGTAGGTCAGCATTTCACTGTAAGGTCTACACCTGTTGTATTGTTGGTTAAGGGCTTGTAGGTCAGCATTTCACTGTAAGGTCTACACCTGTTGTATTGTTGATTTTGATTTGATTTGTGGACGTTAAACCACCATTTTGATCATTTGATTAGTGAAAATAATGACCAGTTAGTGTTATTGTGACTTCCAGGAGCGGGTGGAGGAAGTGACAGTGGATGAGGATGGAGCAGCAGCACCTGAATAAACATAACATAGTTATTAACTTTTAGCTTTAAGCAGTTTTACACTTATTGATTGGAGTGCAGTGTTCATCTTTTTACTAACTTGTTATTTTGTGAGCTTATTTTCTGGAATATGGAATATTTGGTCAGTAGACACCTACCGACAGGATACTGTGTATATGTTCAGGGTAGATTAAATTACGTTTCTTATAATGTCTTTAGATATTCAGTGGTCCCCCTCATTTCAACGTCCTGAAGTGACTTGGGACGTAACTTGTGTCAACTGATGCCACGTACATCTAGGAGACGTTTCATGATAACATTATTTCTATGTCAACTTCATAACGTTGCTGTACGTCAGAAAGTACATTGAGAGCCCCACAAAATGCAGTTTCTGGAAGCCACTGGGAACGTAACTTTCATCAGTGGGTACCTGCAGTAGCAATAAGGTACGTAACAGTGTGTATGTTCATGAAAGATTCAAGGACATCTCTTATGACGTTACTGAATAATATTATTTAGCTGTTTAAAATCCCCCACATTTCTACGTCCCGAAAAGACTTGGGACTTGACTTACGTCAGAGGACGCCACAGGTACATACAGGAGATGTTTCATGATAACATTAAACATTATTTTTAGGTCTGGGTACTTAAGTGATAAAAATGAATACAAAACACCTTCCCTGTCATGCAAAATAGGATATTCCCTTAAAACAGCTGCAGGAGTACTAGTGGGGGAAAGTCTGATGAAAGAGTTCAAAGACACAGAGAAGAGTCACAAACATTCATTGAGTTACTGGAGACAAGCTGGAACACGTATGTATCAAGAGGTAAACGTAATCCTCTTAAACGAGCTAAGTGGAACAAAGATGACTTCATTCCCCTCACAGCTACAAACGTACACATCAAGGAACAGAGCTCCCACACACCCAGACGTCTACGCTAGCCTGTCAAAGATAGAGCAGTGCACCCAGACGTCTATGCTAGCCTGAAAAATCCAGCAGCTTTGCAGTTCTTGACACAAACCAGTGTTCCTGGCACCTACGATCAAACCGCGTTTAAAGGCACTTAAATATTTTGTATTGAACATTCACCCTCTGAATTGCACACATATACAATCCATGTCTCAATTGTCTCCAGGCTTAAAAATCCTTCTTTAACCTGTCCCGCCCCCTTCATCTACAAGTGACGTCAATAAGGGATCATAGCTTTCACCTGGATTCACCTGGTCAGTCTGTCATGGAAAGAGCAGCTGTTCTTAATGTTTTGTACACTTAGTGTAAATTGCCCAATAATGCTACATTGATGTATTGTTTTATGTAGGCTATTATTTAGTCTTTATTCAACCTGCCATCTACCCTCCTGTGGACTGTGGGTTATGAGACAACCCACGCATCACTAGCTTGATGTTCTGCAGCCTTGTAAAGATAAGGAGGGGATGACTGGGAGGCAGGTTGGAATTTATTGTCATGAATCTTGTTCTGGAGGCAGTTCTGCAAAGTGGTCACTAGCTGGCACAGGCACAAAGTAATACAATCAGATTTTAATCACAACTTTAACCTTAACCACACTGATAATCCTTACCTTCATTTAACACCATAAAACACTATCATTTTACACTAATGTTTACCATGTAGACAATGTTGACTTTGCAGCTGGCATATCTAGAGGAAATTGCACAGTTCTGCCTCCTAGGCAAGATTCATGACAAACGTCAACCTGCGACTGGGAGAGGCAACGTAACATCAATAACAAAATATTTTTCACTATTAACATTTCATTCTGGTTATAAGTATGTTTTATTATGAAAAGTACAATATAGTCATGTATAATTATGGAGCATATGTCCATATATAATGGTACAATGATGGAGCATATGTCCATATATAATGGTATAATGATGGAGCATATGTCCATATATAATGGTACAATGATGGAGCATATGTCCATATATAATGGTACAATGATGGAGCATATGTCCATATATAATGGTATAATGATGGAGCATATGTCCATATATAATGGTACAATGATGGAGCATATGTCCATATATAATGGTACAATGATGGAGCATATGTCCATATATAATGGTACAATGATGGAGCATATGTCCATATATAATGGTACAATGATGGAGCATATGTCCATATATAATGGTACAATGATGGAGCATATGTCCATATATAATGGTACAATGATGGAGCATATGTCCATATATAATGGTACAATGATGGAGCATATGTCCATATATAATGGTACAATGATGGAGCATATGTCCATATATAATGGTACAATGATGGAGCATATGTCCATATATAATGGTACAATTAGTTTTTCAACATAAAAGACATACAACAAATGATCACATTGGTATTTTAAGGGTGTTATTGTAATAGTTTAAATGTTTAAACAGAGGATACATCTAAAACAGTATTAAAGAGTGCAGTATGTTCTGAGTATGTTACTTTAACGTCAACTCATAACGTCACTATAACTTCATGGGAGTCTTGTGGAAAGACTGCATGTTGTTTTGGGTGAATTGAGTGACGTCTTCATCAACATTTGCAGAATATTCCTGTAATATTTTCACCTTTTGTCAGATGACAACAGCCTAGTCGTATTCAGACATTCATAAAGGGTTCAAGTAGTTTATTTACCATTTGCAGGTATTAAAAGTAATACATACATTGTAATCCCTTGTTGGAGCTCTCTCACATATAGGACAGTACATACCAGAGGAGGCTGCTGAGGGGAGGACGGCTCATAATAATGTCTGGAACGGAGCCAATCAAATGGCATCAAACACATGGAAACCATGGAAACCATGTGTTTGATACAATTCCACTTATTCCTCTCCAGCCATTACAAGCCTGTCCTCCCCAAATAAGGTCCCACCAACCTCCTGTGGTACATACACATAAACAGTCAAATATATCATAAGAACATCAATACAAAATGGCAAGTGGTAAGATCCTAAAATAAAAAAAGGTTGAGTCATGTTGTAAAAGTATGATGAAAACAGTTTAGGTTGCTTGATTTAACAGGCAGATAGAACTGGGATAGAAGCTGTTCTAGACCCTGTGATCCATAAACTGCCTAGCAACCACTGGTCCTCACTAGACTGGTGCCCTGCATGTCTATTTTTTCATTGGAGGTTTGAAGTGACATCTGTGTTTGTGGGACCACTTAGTGCTGGAATGAGGTGTCTGTTTGTTCCCAATTCTATCAGAAATGATGGTCCTCATTTGAAGGTCCTGTGTCAAAGTCCTCACTATTGTAGGAAGACGTGTGCAAGTGTGTGTGTCCAGTGTGTCTGTCCAGTATTTGTATATGTGTGTGTGTGAATGTCCAGTGTGTGTGTGTCCAGTGTGTGTGTGTCCAGTGTGAGTGTCCAGTGTGTGTATGTGTCCAGTGTGTGTGTCCAGTGTGTGTATGTGTCCAGTGTGTGTGTGTGTAGTGTGTATCCAGAGTGTGTGTATCCTGTGTGTGTGTCCAGTGTGTGTGTGTGTGTGTGTGTCTAGTGTGTGTGTGTGTGTATATCCAGTGTGTTTGTGGTTGTGTGTCTGTGTGTAAAGTGTGTGTGTGTTTTCAG
>CM042397.1:7023980-7131480 GCA_023634145.1 Thymallus thymallus | reverse complement strand
TTTCTCCAGTCTGCAGTGTGGATCCTCCAGTCCAGCAGAGAGCAGTCTGACTCCTGAGTCTCCTGGGTGATTGTAGCTCAGGTCCAACTCTCTCAGGTGTGAGGGGTTTGACTTCAGAGCTGAGACCAGAGAAGCACAGCCTTCCTCTGTGACTAGACAGCCTGACAGCCTGCAAAGAGTCAAATCATATTACAACGACACTGCTATTCTTTGGTGGTGAAAATAATGGCAGTAATGTGTTTCAACATATTCAGATATATCAGTGTCCTGAAAACTGACATATATACTCAGTAAAAAAATAAACCCTATCATTCAAAGATAATTCATAAAAATACAAATAACTTCCCAGATATTAATTTTAAAGGTTTAAAACACTGTTTCCCTGCTTGTTCAATGAACCATAAACAATAAATGAACATGCACATCTGGAACGGTCATTAAGACACTAACAGCTTACAGACGGAAGGCAATTAAGGTCACAGTTATGAAAACTTAGGACACTAAAGAGGCCTTTCTACTGACTCTGAAAAACACCAAAAGAAAGATGCCCAGGGTCCCTGCTCATCTGCGTGAACGTGCCTTAGGCATGCTGCAAGGAGGCATGAGGACTGCAGCTGTGGCCAGGGCAATACATTGCAATGTCCGTACTGTGAGACGCCTAAGACAGCGCTACAGGGAGACAGGACGGACAGCTGATCGTCCTCACAGTGGCAGACCACGTGTAACAACAAAGGCTGTTCTCAAATCTTGTTGCACACATTCAGTTTCTTCTCAGGTTGGCTTTTACTGACATTGTTTTTGGTAGCAGACACATTCACAGCAAAGCTGCTTCTTTTAGACTCACTTTTTGTGATGCTTGGTTGCTTCTATGAGTTGTTCTGATTACTTGAAGTAGAATCCAGGATATCTTCAAACAGCGGGTCATTGGAAACCTTTGCTTGGCTGTACACAAATTCCACTAAATCAGGAAACCTGGCTCTTTTTCTTGTTCTTTTTTGAATGTCATAAGCATAACTTCTCCATCTTTCTTTCAGTTTGAATGGAAGTTTGGATAAAATGGACTTCATGTTGGTAGGATTGTTCATTTCGTCCATGTAGTCCACATCACTCACTGTGTTACAACATCCAACCAAGAACAAAGCAAAAGCATTCAATCCTTTTCTGTCTTCTGGCCTTATCTGAGGTCATTCCATAGCCTTCTTGATATAAGCTGTAGCGATGGTCATTTCATCTCCATAGTGACGATCAAGCAGGTCTCTGGCTTCTTTGTAAGCTCTGTCAGGTCTCATGTGCTCACAACTCCGAATGAGATGAAGTGGCTCTCCACTCGTGAACTGTTCGAGGTAGTACAGCCGGTCTTGATGACTGTCTGTTTTACTGTCGATAGCATGCTCGAATGCCCTTATGAAAGATCTGTAAGTCAGAGGATCTCCTGTAAACGTGGATATGTCTCTTTGAGGCAGTTGAGACAAATTCTGTTGTTTAATGAGCAACTCGGTGACTTGGTTTTGACTCTGCAGCACTTCGTGCAAGCTATCTGTAGAAGAATCAGTGTTATCATGATGATTAAGATGCGGCGTGCTGCTGACAGCATCAAACCTTGACGATGACTTTCTTCTATCTGAAGCACCAACTTGAATGGCTGGGTTTGGATTGAATGTAAGGGATGGCTTACCAGCTCCACGACGCACATAATCGTCAACATTGTGATTTTCTTGTCTACGTATCAGGGGTTCAAATCTGGGTCCTGAAGGTGGCTCTAATAAATCATAGTTAAATTCATGAGCATCTTCAAATTCTTCATACAGCTTTAATTTGGCATCTGAAGCAGCAAGCTCCGTTTCAAGATCCAATTGCTCTTTTCTAATTCTCAAGCAAATTTCTTCCTGTTCTATCGCTTCTCTCTTTTTCATTGCTGCAGCTCTTGCCAACAGCGCTTCACGTTCTGCTTTAATTCTCAGCATTGCAGAATTAGTACTGGAAGTGTGGCTTACCACGGAGTTAGCTTTGGATACACTATCATGTGGCCTAATATCATCTTCCTCATCTTTTAAGACATCTGCAATCAATTTGTTTGAGTCTTCTATAAACCGCTTAAATTCCAAATATCTGTTCCCATAAGCATCTTGATCCGCTTTCTTATCATCTTCATCTATTAACTCACACAACTCTTCATTAATCCGTTCATACTGTCTTAAGTATCTTTCAAACATTAGCAATGCTTCATCTTTAATGAAATTAACATTGTGTTCATTTTCCTTCAATTTGGCTAATTCATTCTTCTGTTTGGTTACTTGTGCCAACTTTCCCTTGCGTTCTCCTTTCAGCCTTTGTATTTTCTCCTCTACAGCCTTTTCTGTGGGCTTTGGCGCCCTCTTTTGGTCAAAACGCGCAGCTGCGCTTTCATCTGCCATGTCACGTCACTTTCAAATCTTCACACAAAACTGTCACAATTCCTGATATTGTCCACAGCTTCTACTCTTCTTATTGTATTCACAAACACTGGTGAAAAAGAGTCACTGTAGTGTAGGATTTCTTTAAGTAAAGCTCTATGACTTTCAGAACTAAATATCCAGTGGACACTTACTTTCACTTTTAGACGATGGTTAGCGTTAGCATCATCAGGAGTCTAATAGAGTCAAGAAGAAAATATCAGACCTGTTCCAGGGAAAGTTTCATTCAGCCGACGACTCACACTCTAGGTAGGCTACCTCTGGCTTTCTTTCTGTATTCTTGAGCTGCGACGTAGATTTCGGCCGTCTTGGTCTATTGTCTTTGTTATCAGCCGCTAGCAGGTTTCCTCAGCTCAGCCTAGTTGATTATCTCGCCGTCTTTGTTAGCAGCCGCTAGCAGGTTTCCTCAGCTCAGCCTAGTTGATTATCTCGCCGTCTTTGTTATCAGCCGCTAGCAGGTTTCCTCAGCTCAGCCTAGTTGATTATCTCGCCGTCTTTGTTAGCAGCCGCTAGCAGGTTTCCTCAGCTCAGCCTAGTTGATTATCTCGCCGTCTTTGTTAGCAGCCGCTAGCAGCTTTCCTCAGCTCAGCCTAGTTGATTATCTCGCCGTCTTTGTTAGCAGCCGCTAGCAGGTTTCCTCAGCTCAGCCTAGTTGATTATCTCGCCGTCTTTGTTAGCAGCCGCTAGCAGGTTTCCTCAGCTCAGCCTAGTTGATTAGCTCGCAGTCTTTGTTAGCAGCCGCTAGCAGGTTTCCTTAGCTCAGCCTGGTTTATTAGCTCGCTGTCTTTGTTATCAGCCGCTAGCAGGTTTCCTCAGCTCAGCCTAGTTGATTATCTCGCCGTCTATGTTATCAGCCGCTAGCAGGTTTCCTCAGCTCAGCCTAGTTGATTATCTCGCCGTCTTTGTTAGCAGCCGCTAGCAGCTTTCCTCAGCTCAGCC
Source organism: Thymallus thymallus (assembly GCA_023634145.1). Taxonomy (NCBI): domain Eukaryota; kingdom Metazoa; phylum Chordata; class Actinopteri; order Salmoniformes; family Salmonidae; genus Thymallus; species Thymallus thymallus. The sequence goes on along the minus strand of CM042397.1, from coordinate 7,128,088 downwards.
TAGTTGATTATCTCGCCGTCTTTGTTAGCAGCCGCTAGCAGGTTTCCTCAGCTCAGCCTAGTTGATTATCTCGCCGTCTTTGTTAGCAGCCGCTAGCAGGTTTCCTCAGCTCAGCCTAGTTGATTAGCTCGCAGTCTTTGTTAGCAGCCGCTAGCAGGTTTCCTTAGCTCAGCCTGGTTTATTAGCTCGCTGTCTTTGTTATCAGCCGCTAGCAGGTTTCCTCAGCTCAGCCTAGTTGATTATCTCGCCGTCTATGTTATCAGCCGCTAGCAGGTTTCCTCAGCTCAGCCTAGTTGATTATCTCGCCGTCTTTGTTATCAGCCGCTAGCAGGTTTCCTCAGCTCAGCCTTTCGTCTTCGTCAAGCAATCTTCTGAATTTGCTCGATATTTTGACTTTGTTGAGCAGTATTTTGACTTTGATGTGAGTGCAGCAAGCTGACTCACTAGCTTAGGACTTCAAAGTTATTTTGTACTCAACACAAAATGTCAGTAAATAAAAGTCTTGAATCCAAAGTTCTTCGTTTGACTGTTTAATTATGAATTTCAAAAACATAAAATATAAAAACTTAGGATCTTTACTTTTCTTACAAATTAACTGTGCAGTTCCGTGTAGGTCAAAAGACTGTGTTGCTCCAAAGTCCAGTGGCTTCTGGCTGTTTCACAGGGTTCTATTTCTTTCATACTAAATCTAACAGCCAATCAAATTACATTATACTAAATCACTGGTCAACTGTTTATATTCCAAATTGTACGTTCCATTTGCAACACAGGTTTTCTCAGGTCTTACAAAATAAACTCAAAATATTATTACTTCCATAGAAATGGCTTCTACACTGACCAATTCACTTATAGTTTATTAAAGTAGTGAAAACTATAGTATCTGGTGGCATATTTTTTATGACACAACAATACATACAAACCTATCACCATTAACCTCAAATAAAAGGTGACATTCTGTACTGTCGCCTAATATGAAACTTTTTATTTCAAATCCAAAATGCTGGAGCATACGGCCAAACTGTAAGCTTCACTGTCCAAACACATGGACTATGTGTGCCTGGTACACACATGTGGATCTGGTGAACAGTTATCACTTGTTGACCAACTACAGGAATACTGACCTCAGAGTCTCCAGTTTACAGTGGGGATTCTCCAGTCCAGCAGAGAGCAGCTTCACTCCTGAATCCTTCAGGTCATTGTTACTCAGATCCAGCTCTCTCAGGTGTGAGGGGTTTGACTTCAGAGCTGAGACCAGAGAAGCACAGCCTTCCTCTGTGACTAGACAGCCTGACAGCCTGCAAAGAGTCAAATCATATTACATCCACACCGCTATTCTTTGGTGGTGAAAATAGTGGCAGTATATTTTTTTCAACATATTCAGATATATCAGTGTCCTGAAACCTGCCATATCTATTCACAAATGAATGTATCATTATTAGAAATTACAAATGATCAACGTATTGAATTGCAGAGAAAAAAATGTATAGTACAAATATTTGAGTAGACTGACCAGACCAGTTTAAAAAGCAGTATCAGTCAAAACACAGACATTGAAGTATCAGATTTAGATTGTATTGAGTATACAGTCCACACCATATCTAGTTTGACAGTGAAACTAACATTTTAAATGTGGCTCTGTACTCCAGCATTGTGGATTTGAGATCAAATGTTTCATATGAGGTGACAGTATATAATGTCACCTTTTATTTGAGGGTATTTTCATACATGTCTGTTTCAGCATTTAGAAAAATAAAAGCACTTTATGTATCTAGTCCCCCTATTTGAAGAAGTCATAAGTATTTTGACCAATTCACTTCTAGTATATTAAAGTAGTCAAAAGTATAGTAACTCATTGGTTGCATTTGAAGTTTTGTTTTGGTTGTGTTTTGGGTTAAGTTTTGCCCAATAGTAACTGAATGGTGGATGATGACTGGATTAATCCTCTGTCTAAGTGAGTAGATAACATGTTTCTAAACACTACTAAATGAATCCTGATGATGTCATGATTAATAAAAATCATGAATGAATCATGAATAATAATGAGTGAGAAAGTTACAGAGGCTAGAACAAAACATGCTAACCTCTCACCATTACCAATAACAGAGGGGGTATGATCTTTGTGTCTCTGTAACGTTCTCATTCATCATCATTCACCATTCATTCATGATTATTCATAACCATGGTAGCATCCACATGAATGTAGAAGTGTTCAGAAACATCTTCTATTCTTACTGACAATACAAGTGAAGTGACTCCAAAATGACAGGACATTATTCACCATTCAGTTACTATTGGGAAAAACATAATCCAAAACACAACCAAAACAAACTGCAAATGCATTCAACAAGTTTGTAGAACAACTTCTTTGAGTTGTTCTGATTACTTGAAGTACAGTCCAGGATATCTCCAAACAGCGACCTTTGGCAACCTTTGCTTGATGGTATACAAATTCCACTAAATCAGGAAACCTGGCTCTTTTTCTTGTTCTTTCTTGAATGTCATAAGCATAACTTCTCCATCTTTCTTTCAGTTTGAATGGAAGTTTGGATAAAATGGACTTCATGTTGGTAGGATTGTTCATTTCGTCCATGTAGTCCACATCACTCACTGTGTTACAACATCCAACCAAGAACAAAGCAAAAGCATTCAATCCTTTCCTGTCTTCTGGCCTTATCTGAGGCCATTCCATAGCCTTCTTGATATAAGCTGTAGCGATGGTCATTTCATCTCCATAGTGGCGATCAAGCAGGTCTCTGGCTTCTTTGTAAGCTCTGTCAGGTCTCATGTGCTCACAACTCCGAATGAGATCAAGTGGCTCTCCACTCGTGAACTGTTCGAGGTAGTACAGCCGGTCTTGATGACTGTCTGTTTTACTGTCGATAGCATGCTCGAATGCCCTTATGAAAGATCTGTAAGTCAGAGGATCTCCTGTAAACGTGGATGTGTCTCTTTGAGGCAGTTGAGACAAACTCTGTTGTTTAATGAGCAACTCTGTGACTTGGTTTTGACTCTGCAGCACTTCGTGCAGGCTATCTGTCTTCTAATAATAATAATAATAATCAGTGTTATCATGATGATTAAGATGCGGCGTGCTGCTGACAGCATCAAACCTTGACGATGACTTTCTTCTATCTGAAGCACCAACTTGAATGGCTGGCTTTGGATTGAATGTAAGGGATGGCTTACCAGCTCCACGACGCACATAATCGTCAACATAGTGTTTTTCTTGTCTACGTATCAGGGGTTCAAATCTGGGTCCTGAAGGTGGCTCTAATAAATCAGAGTTAAATTCATGAGCATCTTCAAATTCTTCATACAGCTTTAATTTGGCATCTGAAGCAGCAAGCTCTGTTTCAAGATCCAATTGCTCTTTTCTAATTCTCAAGCGAATTTCTTCCTGTTCTATCGCTTCTCTTTTTCATTGCTACATCTCTTGCCAACAGCGCTTCACGTTCAGCTTTAATTCTCAGCATTGCAGAATTAGTACTGGAAGTGTGGCTTACCACAGAGTTAGCGTTGGATACACTATCATGTGGCCTAATATCATCTTCCTCATCTTTTAAGACATCTGCAATCCATTTGTTTGAGTCTTCTATAAACCGCTTAAATTCCAAATATCTGTTCCCATAAGCATCTTGATCCGCTTTCTTATCATCTTCATCTATTAACTCACACAACTCTTCATTAATCCGTTCATACTGTCTTAAGTATCTTTCAAACAATAGCAATGCTTCATCTTTAATGAAATTAACATTGTGTTCATTTTCCTTCAATTTGGCTAATTCATTCTTCTGTTTGGTTACTTGTGCCAACTTTCCCTTGCGTTCTCCTTTCAGCCTTTGTATTTTCTCCTCTACAGCCTTTTCTGTGGGCTTTGGCGCCCTCTTTTGGTCAACACGCGCAGCTGCGCTTTCATCTGCCATGTCACGTCACTTTCAAATCTTCACACAAAACTGTCACAATTCCTGATATTGTCCACAGCTTCTACTCTTCTTATTGTATTCACAAACACTGGTGAAAAAGAGTGACTGTAGTGTAGGATTTCTTTAAGTAAAGCTCTATGACTTTCAGAACTAAATATCCAGTGGACACTTACTTTCACTTTTAGACGACGGTTAGCATCGTCAGGAGTCTAATAGAGTCAAGAAGAAAATATCAGACCTGTTCCAGGGAAAGTTTCATTCAGCCGACGACTCACACTCTAGGTAGGCTACCTCTGGCTTTCTTTCTGTATTCTTGAGCTGCGACGTAGATTCCGGCCGTCTTGGTCTATTGTCTTTGTTAGCAGCTGCTAGCAGGTTTCCTCAGCTCAGCCTAGTTGATTATCTCGCCGTCTTTGTTAGCAGCCGCTAGCAGGTTTCCTCAGCTCAGCCTAGTTGATTAGCTCGTCGTCTTTGCTAGCAGCCGCTAGCAGGTTTCCTCAGCTCAGCCTAGTTGATTATCTCGCCGTCTTTGTTATCAGCCGCTAGCAAGTTTCCTCAGCTCAGCCTAGTTGATTATCTCGCCGTCTTTGTTAGCAGCCGCTAGCAGGTTTCCTCAGCTCAGCCTAGTTGATTATCTCGCCGTCTTTGTTAGCAGCCGCTAGCAGGTTTCCTCAGCTCAGCCTAGTTGATTATCTCGCCGTCTTTGTTAGCAGCCGCTAGCAGGTTTCCTCAGCTCAGCCCAGTTGATTATCTCACCGTCTTTGTTAGCAGCCGCTAGCAGGTTTCCTCAGCTCAGCCCAGTTGATTAGCTCACCGTCTTTGTTAGCAGTCGCTAGCAGGTTTCCTCAGCTCAGCCTAGTTGGTTAGCTCGCCGTCTTTGTTAGCAGCCGCTAGCAGGTTTCCTCAGCTCAGCCTAGTTGATTAGCTCGCCGTCTTTGTTAGCAGCCGCTAGCAGGTTTCCTCAGCTCAGCCTAGTTGATTATCTCGCCGTCTTTGTTAGCAGCCGCTAGCAGGTTTCCTCAGCTCAGCCTAGTTGATTAGCTCGCCGTCTTTGTTAGCAGCCGCTAGCAGGTTTCCTCAGCTCAGCCTAGTTGATTAGCTCACCGTCTTTGTTAGCAGCCGCTAGCAGGTTTCCTCAGCTCAGCCTAGTTGATTATCTCGCCGTCTTTGTTAGCAGCCGCTAGCAGGTTTCCTCAGCTCAGCCTAGTTGATTATCTCGCCGTCTTTGTTAGCAGCCGCTAGCAGGTTTCCTCAGCTCAGCCTAGTTGATTAGCTCGCCGTCTTTGTTAGCAGCCGCTAGTAGGTTTCCTCAGCTCAGCCTAGTTGATTATCTCGCCGTCTTTGTTAGCAGCCGCTAGCAGGTTTCCTCAGCTCAGCCTAGTTGATTATCTCACTGTCTTTGTTAGCAGCCGCTAGCAGGTTTCCTCAGCTCAGCCTAGTTGATTATCTCGCCGTCTTTGTTAGCAGCCGCTAGCAGGTTTCCTCAGCTCAGCCCAGTTGATTATCTCGCCGTCTTTGTTAGCAGCCGCTAGCAGGTTTCCTCAGCTCAGCCCAGTTGATTAGCTCACCGTCATTGTTAGCAGTCGCTAGCAGGTTTCCTCAGCTCAGCCTAGTCGGTTAGCTCGCCGTCTTTGTTAGCAGCCGCTAGCAGGTTTCCTCAGCTCAGCCTAGTCGATTAGCTCGCCGTCTTTGTTAGCAGCCGCTAGCAGGTTTCCTCAGCTCAGCCTAGTCGATTAGCTCGCCGTCTTTGTTAGCAGCCGCTAGCAGGTTTCCTCAGCTCAGCCTAGTTGATTAGCTCGCCGTCTTTGTTAGCAGCCGCTAGCAGGTTTCCTCAGCTCAGCCTAGTTGATTATCTCGCCGTCTTTGTTAGCAGCCGCTAGCAGGTTTCCTCAGCTCAGCCTAGTTGATTAGCTCGCCGTCTTTGTTAGCAGCCGCTAGCAGGTTTCCTCAGCTCAGCCTAGTTGATTATCTCGCCGTCTTTGTTAGCAGCCGCTAGCAGGTTTCCTCAGCTCAGCCTAGTTGATTAGCTCGCCGTCTTTGTTAGCAGCCGCTAGCAGGTTTCCTCAGCTCAGCCTAGTTGATTATCTCGCCGTCTTTGTTAGCAGCCGCTAGCAGGTTTCCTCAGCTCAGCCTAGTTGATTATCTCGCCGTCTTTGTTAGCAGCCGCTAGCAGGTTTCCTCAGCTCAGCCTAGTTGATTATCTCGCCGTCTTTGTTAGCAGCCGCTAGCAGGTTTCCTCAGCTCAGCCTAGTTGATTATCTCGCCTTCTTTGTTAGCAGCCGCTAGCAGGTTTCCTCAGCTCAGCCCAGTTGATTAGCTCACCGTCATTGTTAGCAGTCGCTAGCAGGTTTCCTCAGCTCAGCCTAGTCGGTTAGCTCGCCGTCTTTGTTAGCAGCCGCTAGCAGGTTTCCTCAGCTCAGCCTAGTTGATTAGCTCGCCGTCTTTGTTAGCAGCCGCTAGCAGGTTTCCTCAGCTCAGCCTCGTTGATTAGCTCGCCGTCTTTGTTAGCAGCCGCTAGCAGGTTTCCTCAGCTCAGCCTAGTTGATTAGCTCACCGTCATTGTTAGCAGTCGCTAGCAGGTTTCCTCAGCTCAGCCTAGTCGGTTAGCTCACCGTCATTGTTAGCAGTCGCTAGCAGGTTTCCTCAGCTCAGCCTAGTCGGTTAGCTCGCCGTCTTTGTTAGCAGCCGCTAGCAGGTTTCCTCAGCTCAGCCTAGTTGATTAGCTCGCCGTCTTTGTTAGCAGCCGCTAGCAGGTTTCTTCAGCTCAACCTAGTTGATTATCTCGCCGTCTTTGTTAGCAGCCGCTAGCAGGTTTCCTCAGCTCAGCCTAGATGATTAGCTCGCCGTCTTTGTTAGCAGCCGCTAGCAGGTTTCCTCAGCTCAGCCTAGTTGATTATCTCGCCGTCTTTGTTAGCAGCCGCTTGCAGGTTTCCTCAGCTCAGCCTAGTTGATTAGCTCGCCGTCTTTGTTATCAGCCGCTAGCAGGTTTCCTCAGCTCAGCCTAGTTGATTATCTCGCCGTCTTTGTTATCATCCGCTAGCAGGTTTCCTCAGCTCAGCCTAGTTGATTATCTCGCCGTCCTCACGAGCGGCTGGCTTCTTCTTTCGCGGTCTTCTCACGCGGCTCGTCTTTCGTCTTCGTCGAGCAATCTTCTGAATTTGCTCGATATTTTGACTTTGTTGAGCAGTCTTTTGACTTTGATGTGAGTGCAGCAAGCTGACTCAGTAGCTTAGGACTTCAAAGTTCTTTTGTACTCAACACAAAACGTCAGTAAATAAAAGTCTTGAATCCAACGTTCTTCGTTTGACTGTTTAATTATGAATTTCAAAAACATAGAATATAAAAACTTAGGATCTTTACTTTTCTTACAAATTAACTGTGCAGTTCCGTGTAGGTCAAAAGACTGTTGCTCCAAAGTCCAGTGGCTTCTGGCTGTTTCGCAGGGTTCTATTTCTTTCATACTAAATCTAACAGCCAATCAAATTACATTATACTAAATCACTGGTCAACTGTTTACATTCCAATTTGTACGTTCCATTTGCAACACAGGTTCTCAGGTCTTACAAAATAAACTCAAAATATTATTAGTTCCATAGAAATGGCTTCAACACTGACCAATTCACTTATAGTGTATTAAAGTAGTGAAAATTATAGTATCTGGTGGCATATTTTTTAGGACACAACAATACGTACAAACCTATCACCATTAACCTCAAATAAAAGGTGACATTCTGTACTGTCGCCTAAAATTAAACTTTTTATTTCAAATCCAAAATGCTGGAGCATACGGCCAAACTGTAAGCTTCACTGTCCAAACACATGGACTACGTGTGCCTGGAACACACATGTGGATCTGGTGAACAGTTATCACTTGTTGACCAACTACAGGAATACTGACCTCAGAGTCTCCAGTTTACAGTGGGGATTCTCCAGTACAGCAGAGAGCAGCTTCACTCCTGAATCCTTCAGGTCATTTTTACTCAGATCCAGCTCTCTCAGGTGTGAGGGGTTTGACTTCAGAGCTGAGACCAGAGAAGCACAGCCTTTCTCTGTGACTCCACAGCCTGACAGCCTGGCAAAGATATCATCATGATTTCACAAACACACTGTTAATTTAACACCAGTAGTGTAGAAGGACAATGTCAGATGCGTTTGGTTTATTCTGTCAAGCAACATATAGATTCATCTTCCGTCTCCTAGAATGTTATGGTCATATTGTTATACTAATGTGAACATCAAGGCATTGATTCATTATGTTTTTAATAATATACATTTTACTCTAAACTGAATATTTCTTCCTGATGATTAGTACTTAAATATCATTTTATGTACTCACAGAGCAGCTCTGGAGGCTTTGACCACTGGCAGCAGCCTCAGAAGACCTTCCTCTGATCTGGAGTATTTCTTCAGGTCAAACACAGCCAGTTCCTTTTCTGAAGTCAGAAATACAAAGACCAGAGCTGACCACTGTGCAGGTGACAGATTGGCTTCTGAGAGACTTCCTGAGCTCAGGTAGCTTTGGATCTCCTCCACTAGAGAATGGTAATTCAGTTCATTCAGACAGTGGAACAGATTGATGGACCTCTCTGGAGAGGGATTCTCCCTGATCTTCTCCTTGATGTACTTGACTGTTTCTTCATGGCTCTGTGAGCTGCTTCTTGTCTTTGTCAGTAGACCTCGTAAGTGCTTCTGATTGGACTCCAGTGAGAGGCCCAGAAGGAAGCGGAGGAAAAGGTCCAGGTTTCCCGTCTCACTTTGTAAGGCTTTATCCACAGCACTCTTGTAGAAGGTAACTTTACGCTTGTTTCTGATCTTCACAGAAAGGTTCCTGTAAGTTGGTTGAGGTTTGCCCATTAGATTCTCATTGTTGTTGATGAATGAGAGGAACACATATACAGCAGCCAGAAACTCCTGAATGCTCAGATGCACGAAGCAGAACACCTTGTCCTGGTACATCCCACATTCCTCTTTAAAGAGCTGTGTACACAATCCTGAGTACACTGAGGCTTCATTGACACCAATGCCAGCCTCTTTCAGGTCTTCTTCATAGAAAATCAGATTACCATTCACAAGCTGTTGAAAAGCCAGTTTTCCCAGTGACAGAATGCTCTCTTTATTCCAGTGTGGACCTGTCTCTTCTTTCCCAAGATACTTTTCATTCTTCTGTTTGGTATGAAACACCACAAGGTGTGTGTACATCTCAGTCAGAGTCTTGGGCATCTCTTCTCTCTTGTCTGTACTCAACATGTGTTCAAGGACTGTTGCAGAAATCCAACAGAAGACTGGAATGTGACACATGATGTGGAGGCTCCTTGATGTCTTTATGTGAGAGATGATTCTGCTGGCCAGGTCCTCATCACTGAATCTCTTCCTGAAGTACTCCTCCTTCTGTGGGTCATTGAACCCTCGTACCTCTGTCACCTGGTCAACACACCCTGAAGGGATCTTATTGGCTGCTGCAGGTCGGGTAGTTATCCAGAGCAGAGCAGAGGGAAGCAAATTTCCCATGATGAGATTTGTCAGCAGAACATCCACTGAGGTTGACTCTGTGACGTCACAACACATCTTGTTCTTCTGGAAGTCTAGGGGCAGTCGGCACTCATCCAGACCATCAAAGATGAACAGAACTTTGAAAATGTCGTAGTTGGAGATTCTTGATTCTTTGGTTTCCATTGAGAAGTGATTGATAAGTTCAATCAAAGTGTGTTTTTCCTCTTTCATCAAATTCAGCTCCCGAAAAGGGAATGAAAATACAAATTGGACATCCTGATTTGCTTTTCCTTCAGCCCAGTCCAGAATTAACTTCTGCACAGAGACTGTTTTTCCAATGCCAGCGACTCCCTTTGTCAGCACAGTTCTGATAAGTTTGTCTTGTCCAGTTAATGGTGTGAAGATGTCGTTACATTTGATTGCAGTCTCTGGTCTGGCTTGTTTCCTGGTTGTTGTCTCAATCTGTCTCAACTCATGTTCATTATTGACCTCTCCTGTTCCACCCTCTGTGATGTACAGCTCTGTGTAAATCTTATTGAGAAGTGTTGGGTTTCCTTGTTTAGCGATCCCCTCAAATACACATTGAAACTTCTTCTTTAGATTAGATTTGAGTTCACGTTGGAAAATCACAGCAAGCTCATCTGAATGAAGAAATAACACAGAGGATATTAATATTACATCTGATTTAATGCCTACAGTATTGTAGGACTGTGTTATAAAGTTTAAATTGTAATAATTTATTATCTTAAATGTCTGTATAAATGTGTAAATGTTTTCATAATGCATTACACACTGGTATGACTGATTTATATAAATATTGGTATTATTGATGGTATTATTAATGTTGTCTCTCTCTGTCTCTCCTCTTCTCTCTGTCTAAATGAATCAACACAACACATCCCTGCTGCTACTTGATGAGGTCGCTAGGTGTTGTGTTAAGGCTGCTACAATATCATTGAGTTACACAGCTACTTTAGCTGTACTTTAGCTACAGCTTTTAAATGTTTCTTATAAAACAGCATTCAACATGAGGCAGACAGCTCTTACTTTTCTCCAGTGTGTCAGCAAGCTCCTTCTGGTTCATTTTCCTCAGGACGTGCAGTGTGATCTTCAGAGCCCCCTCTCTGGCACTGCTCTCCTGCTTCTCATCTTCAGCATCCACCACTTCCTTATCCTGCTTCTGCCTCTCAAAGTCTTGTGGGAGTTCTGGACTAAGAATCCTCTTGAACATCTTCAGCTCGTTCTTCACAAATGTCATAATATTCTCCTCAAGCAACTGAAATAAATAAAGTAAATAAGTTAAGCAAGAGAATAAATGCTTTCTCACTAACATATTAATGAATGATTGACAGATCAACTTTACTTGAGGTAAACAAAAACAAATGTACATAACAGGACCACATACACTGAATATGGAGGCCAGGTCTGTTTGATGACTCTGGGAAGACTGACCACTGAGAATCTCTGACTCTGATCTCTCCTGTTGGTTTCTGTGGACAAAACATCCAAGGAGTGCACACACACACACACACACACACACACACACACACACACACACACACACACACAGGGAGGGAATGTTGTGTTTGTTAAATATTGTTGTAGGACTATGAAAATGGAAAAAAGGATTAGCCTATGGATTATGAAAACAACCTAAATAAATTGTAAAATGGGAGAGGAGAAATGACTAGAGACAGTGTTGTTTAACTCACTGACCATGAACCATGAGTTCTTCTTACCTTTGTTCAGTAGAAATGTCTCCCTCTCTAAATGTCATAGGTAGATCCATAGACAGGTCACTCTTCATGGACACACAGCTGGGTACAGGGGAGGCTGGTCTCTCCTGCTTGATTGGACTTCAACACAACAGAGACAAACATTACGTCTCTCATCTACTCTGAGCTCAGATGGGGAAACATAAGAAGAGTTTCATTCCAAAACACTATATATCCATTTTCAGAAATGTTGGTAAATTATATTTTATTGTTTATAGAAATTATGACAGAGAGAGGTTTAAATAAATATAGATATAAATCGTTTTTTATTTATTTATAATTAACTAAATGTATGGTGTTTCTGGTTTATGTCAGCTTCATTGTTTGTTCTGCTATAAATGGTTATTTTATGGTTCTAAGTGGTAAAATGAACTAGAACATTTTATATTTTGTAATTCAGAGTAATTACTACTTTAGTAAAGAATGACACTTTATTCAGTTCTACTGCAGTTACTAAATATATCCAATAGATGGCATCATAAGACCACGAATGACATTTCAGACCATTAGTTTAGTTTTCTCCCAGGATGCACCACCACTTCCTCTTCACAGGAAAACTCCTGCTCCTACTTTGTTCTGTCCCTTTCCACACTGCTAACGCAAGAGGAAGGACTGAAAAAGTATTTAACAGATTACTGTGAAGTAATATAATGATGATTCATGTTTACTATTAACTGTTTTTATGATCATGTTTTGAAATGATACTTAATTACTATAATGATTATCAATAAGCCTTAACATTAATTCAGTCACCTCTGGTGGAGAGAAACGTATTTTCCTGGTACATTCATTGTCAAATTCATCAACCAGCATGGAGGGGCATGTTGAGGTACATTTTCTAACCCAGGGTTGCATGATGTAATTTATTGGCAGGCTGGAACTGATGCTTCATGGTCTTATGCTGCCATCTATAGGAAATATTTAGCAATTAAAAGTTATTAATTCACATACAGACAATGGTGAGGCAGCTGAGAATGTATTTTTCTTGTTACATCCTGATATCAGTATCAAATCATCTATCCCAGCCGATTGCTGGACTTTCACATAGAGGTTACTACTGTAGGTCACCCAGTTCAAACCACATTTGAAACATTTCTGTATAATAGTGATGTATATTATTGGATTTAGGTATAGGAGACATGGGTAGCCACTCAGTGGTGACATTTGCGTGATGGGTTTTCTATCACTCATTTGCATGTCACGTCAATAAACCTTGTCGGAGTGGGAGCCCTGATTCTAGTTTGTTAGAGAGACAGGCTACTGCTTGGGAAGGTTCACCTAGGGAGCCATACAAGCTAGAACCACCACTGATGTTGGTGATTCCTAGTTAATCATTACATGACTTCTAACACACTATCTATGTTATCTATCTCTTCCGCTCTTGACAATGATGTCTGTATAATCATTATGTATAATAAGTATTGGTGATTCAATAGCCTAGTTAATCATTACATGACTTTTAACACACTATGTTTTGCTCAGTCTGGCAGTTACCCAGAACTATCAGAGGCTCTTCTCTTGTTGCTGCTGCTGATGACAACTGCATGTAAGTTGTTGTTCTACATCATAATGATGTCTGATAGCATTTTGTCAAATCAACTCCTGCTTATTTCTGAAGATTAACTCAGGTTTTCACCCATCATCTAATGAGTTGGAGCTTTGTCTCCCTGGCAACCAGTGTGTTTGTATATAATGAAGATAATAGTAATAATAATAATAATTAATTACACACATTACATTTTGGATAGATAGTACTCAGACATCTGTAGTGTTTACAGTAATGACTATTACCCATCATGAGCTGTTTTAATCCCACCCCTCTGCTACTCTCAGCCCCGCCCACCTATCTCCGTAGACCATCCTCTTTTGATTTCCACGTAACATATATTTTTCAACTGTACAGTGATGCATTTTTAACCTTTCTAGTTGCTTAGTAACCACAGACTGTAAATTAAAGATACATATTCATCATTCATCTTACCTCTTAACTTTGGTGTCATGTTCCTCAGAGAGACTCATTTTAGAGGCAGGGCCCCCCTCCTCTCTCTCCCCAGAGAGACTCATTTTAGAGGCAGGGCCCCCCTCCTCTCTCTCCCCAGAGAGACTCATTTTAGAGGCAGGGCCCCCCTCCTCTCTCTCCCCAGAGACACTCATTTTAGAGCACTGACCCCTAAACAGAGATCCAGAATGTTAGTTGTGTTTAACACAGTGACAACTAGTTATTGAATGTCAATTGTTCTCTTTTATTCATTATCTCTTAGAAATATAACATTTACTAACAGACACATCTAACAGTCAGGTGATTTAATGACAATATAAATAACATGTAGGCCTACTGATTAGTTTCCACGTTGAAAACTGCAGTCTGTCAACAACTCAGCTCAAGTAGCAGTTCTATTAACTAGTAATATCTAATTCCAGGTATTCATTCACATACTCTGTGCTTTAGAATAGATTATTGTTCAGAAATACTTACTTTAATTTTTAGTTCTCTCCATATAGCGTTTTATGCTTTGTCGTCTCAAAATGGATCCTGTTCAAAATAAACACTTTCACTTTCTGTTTCATCTCAGCGTATCCCCACCCTGATAATAAAGTGTTTTATTGGTATCTTCCACTAGATGGCAGTAAATACCTGCTGTGACTAGACTTTACAACAGTATGTGTTCGGTGTCTTGGTCCTGGTGACTCCTGGGAAGTGTCTCAGAGGAGGAATGCTGACCTAGGATCAGGCCCCCCTGCCCATGTAATATTATTCATTATGATCTAAAAGGCTAAACTGATCCTAGATCAGCACTCCTACTCTTTTTTTAATACGGTCACAGGTGACTCCTCAAGATGAGGCTCATGATTTATAAGATTTTTGAGATCAGGTCATCCTCATCTGAAACCCTTAGACTACAAAGGTCGCGCCCCTATGGAAATAAAATTAAATATCCCAGAATTTCCATACGTACAAAAAGCATATTTATCTGTCATTTTGTGCACATACAGTGGAGAGAACAAGTATTTGATACACTGCCGATTTTTGCAGGTTTTCCCACTTACAAAGCTGGAAGACCCAGCCACGACCCATCTTCAATGCTCTTACTGAGGGAAGGAGGTTGTTGGCCAAGATCTCGCGATACATGGCCCCATCCATCCTCCCCTCAATACGGTGCAGTCGTCCTGTCTCTTTTGCAGAAAAGCATCCCCAAAGAATGATGTTTCCACCTCCATGCTTCACGGTTGGGATGGTGTTCTTGGGGTTGTACTCATCCTTCTTCTTCCTCCAAACACGGCGAGTGGAGTTTAGACCAAAAAGCTCTATTTTTGTCTCATCAGACCACATGACCTTCTCCCATTCCTCCTCTGGATCATCCAGATGGTCATTGGCAAACTTCAGACGGGCCTGTACATGCGCTGGCTTGAGCAGGGGGACCTTGCGTGCGCTGCAGGATTTTAATCCATGACGGCGTAGTGTGTTACTAATGGTTTTCATTGAGACTGTGGTCCCAGCTCTCTTCAGGTCATTGACCAGGTCCTGCCGTGTAGTTCTGGGCTGATCCCTCACCTTCCTCATGATCATTGATGCCCCACGAGGTGAGATCTTGCATGGTGCCCCAGACCGAGGGAGGTTGACCGTCATCTTGAACTTCTTCCATTTTCTAATAATTGCGCCAACAGTTGTTGCCTTCTCACCAAGCTGCTTGCCTATTGTCCTGTAGCCCATCCCAGCCTTGTGCAGGTCTACAATTTTATCCCTGATGTCCTTACACAGCTCTCTGGTCTTGGCCATTGTGGAGAGGTTGGAGTCTGTTTGATTGAGTGTGTGGACAGGTGTCTTTTATACAGGTAACGAGTTCAAACAGGTGCAGTTAATACAGGTAATGAGTGGAGAACAGGAGGTCTTCTTAAAGAAAAA
Organism: Thymallus thymallus; assembly: GCA_023634145.1. Classification (NCBI taxonomy): domain Eukaryota; kingdom Metazoa; phylum Chordata; class Actinopteri; order Salmoniformes; family Salmonidae; genus Thymallus; species Thymallus thymallus. The sequence continues at coordinate 7,112,996 of CM042397.1, read as the reverse complement.
CGAACAGGTCTGTGAGAGTCGGAATTCTTACTGGTTGGTAGGTGATCAAATACTTATGTCATGCAATAAAATGCAAATGATTTATTTAAAAATCATACAATGTGATTTTCTGGATTTTTGTTTTAGATTCTGTCTCTCACAGTTGAAGTGTACCTATGATAAAAATTACAGACCTCTACATGCTTTGTAAGTAGGAAAACCTGCAAAATTGGCAGTGTATCAAATACTTGTTCTCCCCACTGTATATAAACTGCCACACAACATATTCTAGCATTGCTAACATCACAGCCTGTTCATTATCATAAATAAAATAGTCAATTAAACATATAGAAAGTTAACCTGTCCATGTCCATGCTAAAGAGGTAGCCCCTCGTTTAGGAACGAGCTCCTCGATATGTCCTGGCTGGTCCTTCTCCTGCTCGGAGCCACCTGGTTCTGTCTCCTTCACTCGTCATGCTGTTATTCACGTTTCTGCCTGCATCCCCATGGTGAATTGTAAGATTGCAGTCATCCAAATCAGTGTTTCCCAACCTTTTTTCAGCCACGGCATCCTTTGACATTTTTCAAAAATGTGTGGCACCCTACACTAGTGTTGTTATGAAACTACTTTGATACGATACCTGATATTTACCTGTGCCCTTTTTCTCACAACTCTTTACATTCATTTAAGACTTTAATTAACTAATTTAAGACTGCTCTTATGAGGATACTCAACAAAACGGAAATGTGTTATTATTGGTTCAAGCGCCAAAGAGAAGTCTATTCTGGCGCTCGTTGTTCTGTGCGTCGTGTGTATCAGCAGCACATTCACAGGCAGCTCGTCGTTCTGTGCGTCGTGTGTATCAGCAGCACATTCACAGGCAGCGTGTCGTTCTGTGCGTCCTGTGTGTATCAGCAGGACATTCACAGGCAGCGTGTCGTTCTGTGCGTCGTGTGTATCAGCAGCACATTCACAGGCAGCGTGTCGTTCTGTGCGTCCTGTGTGTATCAGCAGGACATTCACAGGCAGCGTGTCGTTCTGTGCGTCGTGTGTATCAGCAGGACATTCACAGGCAGCGCGTCGTTCTGTGCGTCGTGTGTATCAGCAGGACATTCACAGGCAGCTCGTCGTTCTGTGCGTCGTGTGTATCAGCAGGACATTCACAGGCAGCGCGTCGTGTGTATCAGCAGGACATTCACAGGCAGCACGTTGTTCTGTGCGTCGTGTGTATCAGCAGGACATTCACAGGCAGCGCGTCGTTCTGTGCGTCGTGTGTATCAGCAGGACATTCACAGGCAGCGCGTCGTTCTGTGCGTCGTGTGTATCAGCAGGACATTCACAGGCAGCGCGTTCTCTTGTCATGTCGCGCTCCAATGGTTTCAAAGCATTTGCATGAAGAGGAACGTGATCATATAATGTAACGCCAAAGGATGACAGGAAAAAACGGATGCTGCATTAATTGCGTGAAATATTTTGAAGGCGTTAAACTGAAAAACATTAATCGCATGCGTTACTGTTGACAGCACGGGCATAACCGATGTGTTTATGTGAAGACGCAGCAAGACGGACGTTGTGACAATATTTTCGTGTGTATTTGAACGTAAGCGCAACAAGCCATTAAAAAGAGGCAGCTTTATGTGGACACACTGGGAATGAAATCATCCAACCCCCGCAATTCAACAACGAAAACTTACGATTTGCATTTTTATTATACATCTGTGTGCATTATTTGTTGTTATTAGAGACATCCAAGATTGATTGTACATAATATATATATATATTTTTTACACATTTTAGCAATTTTAAAATGTTTGATGGAATTTTTACAAGACACCCCTGCTCTCGCTGACGGCACCCCAGTGTGCCGCGGCACCCCGGTTGGGAAATGCTGGTCCAAATGATGAAAAAGTTTGACCGTAAACTATTTATTTTGCAACACTACGAAATAAACGATAGAGCATAATATGAAACGATATTTTGTCCATATATCGTCATATCGCACAGCCCTACTACCAACCAGCAAGAATTCTGCCTCCTACAGATTGGTTATGTGCCCATGAAGAGCACAGATTAGCCCTGTCACTTTAAGAAAGTACTCCTAATGTCCTAATGTCAGTCGACACCTGTCCACAGAATCTATATCTTCCATTCCAACCTCTCCACCACATGGGCAATACCAAAGAGCTGTCAAACGTCAGATTGTAGACCTGCACAAGGCTGGAATGGGCTACAAGACCATCAGCAAGAAGCTTGGTGAGAAGGAGACTTGTTGGTGTGATTATTCGGAGATGTGAGAAATACAAAATAACCATCAATCGCCCTCGGTCTGGAGCTCCATACAAGATCTCGCGTCATGTGGTAAGGATATGATCATGAGAAAGGTGAGGGATCAGTCCAGAACTACACGTGAGGAGCGTATTAATGATCTCAAGGCAGTTGGGACCACAGTCACCAAGCATATAATTGGTAACACACTACGCCACAATGGATTGAAATCCTTCAGCGCCCGCAAGGTCCCCCTGCTCCAGAAGGTACATGTGCAGGCCTGTCTGAAGTTTGCCAATGGACATCTAATGATTCAGAGAAGGCTTGGGAGAAAGTGCTGTGGTCAGATGAGACCAAAATTGAGCTCTTTGGCATCAACTCAATTTGCTCTGTTTGGAGGAAGAGAAATGACTGTGATCCCAAGAACACTATCCCTACAGTCAAGCACGGGGGTTGAAACATTATGCTCTGGGGCTGCTTCTCTGCTAAGGGTACAGGACGACTTCACCGTATTAAGCGGCCGATGGACGGGGCCGTGTATCGTAAAATCTTAGACGAGAATCTTCTTCCCTCAGCCAGAACACTGAAGATGGGCCGTGGATGGGTCTTCCAGCATGACAATGACCCAAAACACACCGCCAAGCCAACAAAGGAGTGGTTCATGAAGAAGCACATTAAGGTTTTGGAATGGGCTAGCTAACACTCTTACAGTGTAGTTGAATTGCAATTGTAATGTCACCAAACCACATTTGAAGTTGATGCTGAGTGAATTCTGCATTTCAAAACTTGTGTATTTTATGTATACTTGGAATAGTTCCACTTTAGCACAAACAAATATATTAAATACAACTTTAGTTGAACTTCATCACTACTTTTGGACAACTAAAATGCATTTAGTACAAAATTAGTTGTTCCAATTTAGCAGACTTTAGTATAACTAAATGTATTTGTGGCACACTATAAATTGGTATACTTAAAGTAGATATGAATAAATAATAATAACTAGCTTCTGGCAGACGGCCAAAAACATAAACACAACATTCAAAACAGAAACAGCCATTTACTGCCATTATAAAGCTTGGAAGACCCAGGACATTTTTTAATATAACTCTGATTGTTTTCGTCTGAAAGAAGAATGTCATTTACACCTAGGACGGCTTCAGGGTGAGTAAATCATGGGCTAATTTTCATTTTTGGGTGAATTATCCTGTTAAGTATACAATTTTTTCACTAGGGTGTAGCTCAGGACTTAGTATTCACCATAGTCCCAATATGTAGGTATGATTTAGACATCAGTGTATGTGTGTGTATCTCAGGACATAGTATTCACCATAGTCCCAATATGTAGGTATGATTTAGACATCAGTGTATGTGTGTGTATCTCAGGACTTAGTATTCACCATAGTCCCAATATGTAGGTATGATTTAGACATCAGTGTATGTGTGTGTATCTCAGGACTTAGTATTCACCATAGTCCCAATATGTAGGTATGATTTAGACATCAGTGTATGTGTGTGTATCTCAGGACTTAGTATTCACCATAGTCCCAATATGTAGGTATGATTTAGACATCAGTGTATGTGTGTGTATCTCAGGACTTAGTATTCACCATAGTCCCAATATGTAGGTATGATTTAGACATCAGTGTATGTGTGTGTATCTCAGGACTTAGTATTCACCATAGTCCCAATATGTAGGTATGATTTAGACATCAGTGTATGTGTGTGTATCTCAGGACTTAGTATTCACCATAGTCCCAATATGTAGGTATGATTTAGACATCAGTGTATGTGTGTGTATCTCAGGACTTAGTATTCACCATAGTCCCAATATGTAGGTATGATTTAGACATCAGTGTATGTGTGTGTATCTCAGGACTTAGTATTCACCATAGTCCCAATATGTAGGTATGATTTAGACATCAGTGTATGTGTGTGTATCTCAGGACTTAGTATTCACCATAGTCCCAATATGTAGGTATGATTTAGACATCAGTGTATGTGTGTGTATCTCAGGACTTAGTATTCACCATAGTCCCAATATGTAGGTATGATTTAGACATCAGTGTATGTGTGTGTATCTCAGGACTTAGTATTCACCATAGTCCCAATATGTAGGTATGATTTAGACATCAGTGATTGTGTGTGTATCTCAGGACTTAGTATTTAGACACCAATGAGGTTTTCCCTTCAGTTCTGAAGGTGAGTCTCAGGGCTCTACACTAACCTTTTCCACTGGTGTTACTTGAGCTACTAACTTTTTTAATTACTGGCTCAAAAACATGATTTGGTGTCACAAATGTTTTCTCTGCACGCCTATGACCTAACTTCAAATCCCATGAATGTCATTGCTGGTTGTTACTGAAAGCAGGGGATTTTCTACTAAGACAGTTATGGTGATTATATTATTTTTGTGATTTTTTTCATTTATAATTATGTACGTTTTTCAATCATAATCACATCTTTATTTTTAAGCATTAGAATAATCATGAATGTATAGATTTATAACCATTTTACAAGTTCTCTTTCTCGTAAAACATTTGTTATTGCAATTCTATATTCATACAGGTTACAAAGAAACCAATGAACTCCTTAGTTGAGTACACAGACTCTGATGAAGTCAGCTCTGGACCAGATGTTTCTTCTCCACAACCTGATACATTTTCAGATGTACCTTCTAGCATCATACAGGTTGGTTCTTTCTGATTCACATTAACTGTTTCATTGATCTATTGTTTTCATTACAAAACTACTTTCAGTAGATGTCATCCTGTTTATAATGTGTTTCTCCTTTATAGCATCTCAGTAGTAAAAGTACTGTGGAAGGAGAACATGTGCCACAGCTTAGAAGGACTAAAAGCATTCTGGTAAGACAAGCAGCATTCTTACAGATAGTTGTTCTATTTATAGGCACCTATTGCATGTTTGGTCCCCATTTAGAATTATTCTCCATTAGTCAAGTCCAATGTTTTTATGTGGTGAAACTGTGTGAACATGCCATTTACAAAACACTTGACAGCTTTGCTCTGTCTTGTACATTTTAAACATCTACATGCTCTAGCTCAGTATTTTATATTTGTAAATTATTCATGATTTCACCAAACAGTTTTATTTATCAGCCACTGACACGTTGTAGTGTTTTGTAAGAAAATAGCACAATTATTCCTCAATCTGTGAAATTGTAACATTTCATTCATTGTTTTTAAGATGGAGGAGACTCTTAATTGGTCTGAAGAGCTTTTTGACAGATGAAGAAAATATTCAAACGATTGTGCCACAATTTAAGTGGACAAGAAAAAGTTTTGACTCAAGTACAGATGAGGAGGAAGATAAAATTGTGCCAAGACTTAGGAAGTCAAGAAGCATTTTGGTAAGCACCCATAGTGCAAGGCATGATGTGTAAGAATGTATGTTCCTTGATAAGTAGTGTTGTTTCTGAAAATCTACACTGTTACTATGAAAATGTTTTATAATATGCATCATGATCAGTGCAACAAATCGCATCAGTGAGTAGGTTAAGTATTTTTGCCAGTAAATCCTTAAATGGCAAGTAAAAAAGCCTTTTTATTCTGCCAATACTCAGGGCTTGAAACAAGGGGCTCTATCTTGCAACCGGCGCAGTGCAGCACAAAGCCTGACGCAAGCTGTGTTTGCTAGTATAAGACCAATGCAGTTGTCAATTTCCCGTCAAGCGCTCACGTCGTTAATATAGCAAATCGCCCTGCGCTGGTCTTACAGGGAGGTGTGTTCAGGATGATTCTTGGCGTATTGCTATCTTAATACATCGGAAAGTGATCGCGCCATCGACCCACAAAAACCTGGTCTAAAGTCAATAGCGCGCATTCTAGTATTATTTTAACAGCGCATCAGTGAAATTCGCCTCTAGGAGAGAACAACTGCAGACGATCCAGCTGCTTCATCTGTAGCCTGGTAAGAAAGCTCAGTTTGTATGTAAAAGTGCATTTATGTGGATATTTAATCACATTGCATTTTACCTATGTCTTTTCTTTTTTTACATGGATGCAAGCTAGGGATTCGTTTTGCCTTTATGGTGAAAACACTTGAACTGTTACTTCATTATAGAATCAAACGAAACCAAGGACAACAAAAACGTTCTTGTGTTTCTGTTTTTATTTTGAATTCTTAAAGTGGTGTTGGCCTTCTAACAACTCGGTTTCACAGGCGGGGAAGACAACGGGTCATCCTAATCTTTCCTGACTGCTTAGCAAATCCGCCATCATAATAGCGATGTGCTATGGTACAAACGCGCCTGGCTCTTAAAGGGAATGGGAGATGACACTCTGATTGGATTATTGCATGTTACGCCCAAACCACACCTTATTATTATTTATGCAACGGAGTACAACCCTTTTAGACCATGCGCCCGGGGCACGGACACTTGTTTTTCTGCCGTCAAACTAGCAAAAGTGGATTTGGACACGCCCAAATGTGTACTGTGCTAAGCTGTGTGCTTAGATCGTTAAAATAGGGCCCAAGGTCTGTGAAAACAATGAAGCCATTGAAAAGCTTAACTTAGCCAGTTACTATGAGCACAATTGTAATACATTCCTTTTGTTTAAGACCCACGTGATTTTTATTACATTCAAGACCCACCCGTAGCATGCGCTCCAGCAGGTATATCTCACTGGTCACCCCCAAAGCCAACACCTCCTTTGGCCGCCATTCCTTCCAGTTCTCTGCTGCCAATGACTGGAACGAATTGCAAAAATCATTGAAGCTAGAGGTTCCTATCTCCCTCAATAACTTTAAGCATCAGTTGTCAAAGCTGCTTATCGATCACTGCACTTGTATATAGCCCTTCTGTATATAGCCCACACTACTACCTCATCCCCATATTTATTTTTGTTATTTTCACAAATCTTGCACTCCAGTATATCTATTTGCACATCATAATTTGCACATCCTTCATTCCTGTGTTAATGATGATAATCTGTAATTTATTTCACCATTATGGTCAATTTATTGTCCTACCTCCTAACCTTACTGCATTTTGCACTACATTTTGCACTCTGTATATAGATTTTCTATTGTGTTTTGACTATGTTTGTTTACTGTGTAACTCTGTGTTGTTTTTGCTTTGTCTTGGCCAGGTCGCAGTTGCAAATGAGAACTTGTTCTCAACTGACCTACCTGGTTAAATAAAGGTGAAATAAAAAAAATTAAAAAAAAAGACAGATATATCAAAAGCGAACAAGTCTTACTCTAAAATGTTAGCATTTTTATGTACAAAATTAAGAAATGTAGACTTGCAAGAACTAAAAAAATAGACATAGACAGAAACTTTGCACATAATGCTGAAGTTATAAAAACAGGGTCTGGAATTCTTGTTCCCTTCAAACAACCAAAAGAAAAGTGTGAGGGTCAAGACTTCATTCACTGTGTGTACTGTCAAGGGTTGTTTATGAAAAGAGGACTTTGGAGACACATGCAGAGCTATAAATTCCAACCTAGCAGTGTTAAATCTAAACCTGGAAAAGTCCAATCTGTGCGTTTGCTGAACCACAACCCTCTGCGGTTAGTGAAAGTGTTTGGAAGCTGGTGAGCAACATGACACAAGATGATATCTCTTTTGAAGTAAAAAATGATCACTGCATAATGGAGTTTGTAAAACATCTATATAACAGGCTTGGAGCCGATGTCAGCAAGCATGAATACATTCGTCAAAAGTTGAGGGAGCTTGGTCGGCTGTGTTTACATGGTAGAGAGGTCACACCACTGCAAACTATCAAAGATTATGTCACACCAGAAAACGTCATGCTAGCAGTTACTGCAGTAAGACACACAGCGGGTTTCAACGAGGAAACTAGCAAATACAAAACTGCAACACTTGCTCTAAAGCTTGGACATGGACTGAAAAATGTGTCCATGCTGCTTGAAACCGATGCAATGATGAAAGGTGATCATGATGGTGTAACAGCGGCTCGCTGCTTTCGTCAAGTGTGTGATGCCAGGTGGAATGAGCTTATATCAGCCAAAGCCTTACAGGGCCTCACAGAGTCCAAGTGGAATTCCCCACAGCTGTTACCTTTTACAGAAGATGTAAAAACTCTGCATTGCTACCTGGATGACAAGCAGCGCCAGTTCTACAGTGACTTGACATCAGAGAGCTCATCTTGCAACTGGGCTAACTTGACAAAAGTGACTCTGGCACAAGTTATTTTATTCAACAGGCGTAGAGAAGGGGAAGTCTCCAAAATGCTTGTTTCAACATTCATCCTAAGAGACAAATCAGATCCTCATGATGATGTCAATGTAGCTCTCTCTGAGCTAGAGAAAAGTCTCTGCAAGCATTTTGTGAGACTTGAAATAAGAGGTAAGAGGTGCCTGTGCTCTTAACCCCTACGATGGTGGATTCCCTTAATTTGCTTGTGGAGAAGAGAAAAGAATGTGGAGTGGCTGATAACAACTCATACATGTTTGTACGGCCATATGCAGTGTCCCACTACAGAGGGTCAGATTGCATTCATTACTTTGTGCGAGCTTGTGGAGCCAAGAACACTCTCTCACTCACCTCTACAAAGCTCAGGAAGCATGTTGCTACACTCTCAAAAGTACTCAATCTCAATGACACAGAGCTTGACCAACTGGCAGATTTCCTTGGCCATGACATCAGAGTCCATCGCCAGTTCTATCTCTTACCAGAGGGCACTCTCCAGCTTGCCAAGATCAGCAAGATTCTCATGGCCCTTGAGCAGGGGCGTTTATCAGATTTTAAAGGAATGACCCTAGATGATATCAACATCGCCCCAAATGGTAACAATGCCTTTTTATTAGACAAGTATAAGAAAACGCAGTTATTGTTTTTCCAGTACACTCCGAATAGCGCTGTGATGGTTTTGTTACCTGCCTTCTTTTTATTTTAGAGACAATCCTGTGTGACAAAGAAATCCAAGAGGCCAGGCTGGAGGAGAACATGCCAGGTATCCATTTCAATACATGCTGTACTTGTAGATGCATGTCTGCATCTGTTTTTCCTGTCTGAGGTATTTGCTTCCAGAAAGATATGATTTGAGTTTGAGTATGATTTTTACTGCTCTCTTAACAGAATTTGGGTTATCAAAAAGGAATGTTCTCTTTCTTTACTAAGCCAAATCCTAACTCCTTCATGCTTCCACCTAGAATGGGGTGTAAACTAGCTTTGAGGTAATATAGATAGATAGATAGATAGATAGATAGATAGATAGATAGATAGATAGATAGATAGATAGATAGATAGATAGATAGATAGATAGATAGATAGATAGATAGATAGATAGATAGATAGATAGGTCTATCTATCTAGAATGGGGTGTAAACTAGCTTTGAGGTAATATAGATAGATAGATAGATAGATAGATAGATAGATAGATAGATAGATAGATAGATAGATAGATAGATAGATAGATAGATAGATAGATAGATAGATAGATAGGTCTATCTATCTAGAATGGGGTGTAAACTAGCTTTGAGGTATAAATATAAAGCAGCAGCTTCTGAATTCCTTTCCAACATCATAAATTAGGCTGCGTTTATCTATATCATGATGGTCAGAGCGTGAAGGAACTTTGGTTGAGATTCACAGGCCTTACATGACCAAACGCTGACAAATATGTTTTAGTGTAGGGCTGACAAGATTTTTTGCAGATTTGTTTTTGTAAACAGAAATTAATCTAACCTCTCAACCAACTGACAAGTTTTTCTGTGAAATGTACAGAAGACTGCAGGTGTTCTTGCATGTAGAGTGAAAATATTGTTCCCGGCTCCAACTCCAACAATGCACTAATAATAATAAATAACAACTAATGTAATGTAAGGATGTGCAAAAGAAAATGGGCTCCATCTCTATCAATTACCATATTATAAGAGAAGAGAGAGAGAGCTGGAACACTGACACCGTGGGCTGGATGAGTTGGGGATCCCCACCCAATTCAGACTCCCAGACCTAAAATCTAGTCAGTCGGTCAGTGACCAAGCCAGGGTGAGGAACACTGAGGGCAGAGAGAGCAGCACACAGGACAGAGAGAAGAGCAGGCAGGTCAGAGAGAAGAGCTGGCAGGTCAGAGAGTGGAGGACACAGGACAGAGAGAAGAGCAGGCAGGTCAGAGAGAGCAGCACACAGGACAGAGAGAAGAGCAGGCAGGTCAGAGAGTGGAGGACACAGGACAGAGAGAAGAGCAGGCAGGTCAGAGAGTGGAGGACACAGAACAGAGAGAAGAGCAGGCAGGTCAGAGAGTGGAGGACACAGGGCAGAGAGAAGAGCAGGCAGGTCAGAGAGTGGAGGACACAGGACAGAGAGAAGAGCAGGCAGGTCAGAGAGTGGAGGACACAGGACAGAGAGAAGAGCAGGCAGGTCAGAGAGTGGAGGACACAGGACAGAGAGAAGAGCAGGCAGGTCAGAGAGTGGAGGACACAGGACAGAGAGAAGAGCAGGCAGGTCAGAGAGTGGAGGACACAGGACAGAGAGAAGAGCAGGCAGGTCAGAGAGTGGAGGACACAGGACAGAGAGAAGAGCAGGCAGGTCAGAGAGTGGAGGACACAGGACAGAGAGAAGAGCAGGCAGGTCAGAGAGTGGAGGACACAGGACAGAGAGAAGAGCAGGCAGGTCAGAGAGTGGAGGACACAGGACAGAGATCCTAACCAATTAGTGAGCTACTCCATTAGCCTTGTACAAGGTAAAAGCGAAAACCTGCATACACTAGGCCCTCCATGGAAGGGTTTGGACACCCCTGACTTAACCAAACCCGGTAAATTGTAAGAATTATTCTGAATTTTTCTAAATGTTATTTTTGCTTTGATGTCAAGGGTTATAATATGTTAAAAAAATATATATATATATATTTTAATTTCCAGGGTGTAATGTGACAAAAGATAAGGATTTCAACAGAGTATGATGATTTTCTATAGGCACTGTATACTTATGAAGACTATACTAATCACAATAGGCTGACGTGCAATATCTGTTCTTTTTAAATGAAACAGATTGTGTGGTGAGGCCACCCTTGTGCAATGTGACATCTCAAAATGAAAGTCAGCATCCAAGGAACAAGGACTGTGTTGAGGACACAGCCGAGTCACCATGTGCTTCAGGCAGTCGGATGTGAAATGACACAAAGAAAAACTCTCAAGCTATCCAATTATCATCTCCAAAAAATGGTGAGTGACTTGTGTGAATGATCTGATTAACTGAAACACAGTGCTACTGTTCTCTAACAGTATCTGTAGTGAAGAACTCAGTTTAATTTAAAGGAACTGTTTCGGCAGGTGATTTATTTATGGGTTTGGTTATTGGGTTGTGAGAATGCTTGCAAAACTTTATAAATTTGTTCAGTAATTTCATTCTCATTTAGGTCGCAAACCAGTCAAGAAAAATAATTGGCAGAAGGTGGGGGTTGATGCAGTTGAAAAACACATGATGCACTTCATTGAATCCTGTCGTGTTCCAGGAAAGGCTGCCTGCGATTTGTGCCTCAAATCTGAGCCGGAAGCCCTAAAATGGAGGGACTGGCTGGCTATTAAATTTTACATCAAAAACCGGATATCTGCTCTGCAAAGAAAAATAATTTGAGCTATGCTCCTGAGCTGCAAGTGTAAAGTACACCCAAAGTATAAAGTTGTAAATGGCTAAATGGAAAATGGTCAGATTTTAAATGTTTTCCCATAGCGAATGCTTTCAACATCTGGGCAAAATGTTGGTCTTGAAATCAGCCTTTTTAGTTGTAAAGGTAAAGGATTCAGAGAGACAGAGAGACAGGGTCAGTTGTATAGTAGAAGAGAGAAGGAGGGAGGTTGAACATTAGCAGATACAGTATCTTGGACACAAGGGATACGGAGAACGAGAGACTGGTGACAGCCAGAAAAGAAACATTTTTTATTATGTTTTTTGCATTTTACCAAATATATTATCTTATGCAACACTTGTGCTCTTATTAATATTTGGGAGAGAATAAAGTTTGATGTAGTTCCAAAATGCATGATGCACTTCATTGATTCCAGTTTTGTATGATCAAAGGCTATATCAGGTCATTGAGTCGTGATTTAGGATATCAGGTCATTGAGTCGTGATTTAGGATATCAGGTCATTGAGTTGTGATTTAGGATATCAGGTCATTGAGTCGTGATTTAGGATATCAGGTCATTGAGTCGTGATTTAGGATATCAGGCCATTGAGTCGTGATTTAGGATATCAGGCCATTGAGTCGTGATTTAGGATATCAGGCCATTGAGTCGTGATTTAGGATATCAGGTCATTGAGTCGTGATTTAGGATATCAGGCCATTGAGTCGTGATTTAGGATATCAGGTCATTGAGTCGTGATTTAGGATATCAGGCCATTGAGTCGTGATTTAGGATATCAGGTCATTGAGTCGTGATTTAGGATATCAGGCCATTGAGTCGTGATTTAGGATATCAGGCCATTGAGTCGTAGTTTAGGATTTCAGGTCATTCAGTCGTAGTTTAGGATTTCAGGTCATTCAGTTGTGGATTAGGATATCACGTCAATGAGTCGTGATTTAGGATATCAGGTCATTGAGGATTGAAACCTATAGTAGTTGTTGTTGATTCTTCAGTCAACTAATTCTTCAGATTCCAGCTTGTTCTTTTACCGTCTACAGTTCTAGACGAGTGTTTTCCTGTCCATTTATGTCGTCATTAGCCAATGAGCGACAGTGTTACATTGTAATGAGTTACTGATTGGTTGTTTAGTCTGTGAGGTCAGTGACCACTTGGGAGTAAGAAGGTGTCACAAGGAAATCCCAATGCAGATACAATGTTATACCATGCTCCTGACCTGCAGGTATAATTCACAGAAAGCACAGTGTTGAAAATAACTACACTGAACAAAAATAGAAACGCAACACTCTAAAAATGTGCAGTTTAATGACACAGCACAATGCCACAGATGTCGCAAGTTTACAGGGAGCGAAACGGACAACTCCCATGCAGTGATTTAAAGCCACAACAGGTGGATTCAGCACCACGGCCAGCTTCACAACCTACTGAATTGTTTGTGATTCCTTAGGCTGCAGAGCTGGCCGTGGTGCTGAATCCACCTGCCTAAGGCACACCTGTGCAATAATCATGCTGTCTAATCAGCATCTTGATATGCCACACCTGTGAGGTGGATGGATTATCTCGGCAAAGGAGAAGTGCTCACTAACACAGATTTGTGAACAATATTTGAGAGAAATAGGCCTTTTGTGTACATGGAAAAGTCTGAGATCTTTGAGTTCAGCTCATGATAAATGGGGGCAATATCAAAAGTGTTGCGTTTATATTTTTGTTCAGTGTACATTATAAATGGTCAGATATTAGTGAATGTTAAATGTTCTCGCTTAGGGCCCCCCGTTGCCGAGTGGTTTAAATCATCTGCCACTGGGTCCCATGAGCAACAGTCACGCCATTGCCGATTGTGGATTAAGGGTTTCATAGAGTCGCCCTCATTGGCCCAGCGGCGTCTGGAGGGAGGAGGTAACCAGCTGGGGGGGCTTTCTTTGTGACACCATGATTAGCCAGGTCTGTGGTGGGTCAGTCACTTCCAACCTTCCTGACTAAGGAGGGGATGGAATCTAACAGACCGGGTGCTTAAGTCTCGAAGGAAGTCTGTGGCGAACCACGACTCTCCTTGAACCTGTAAAACGTTTAAAGTACCGAATGGCAACATGTTGGGTATCATTCATTTGCGAATGTTCAATGTTTACTGCTCGTGAATGCTTTCAAAGTCATGGGCATGTCAGGCTCTGGCCATAGAGAGGCCTATTTGCTTCTCTATGTAGCCATGGTCAGAGTCTGACAGTTTCTATTCTTTCTGTTTCTGTGTGGGGTTTGGGCAGCTGCACTGCATTGTCTCTAATTAGGGATCCTATATATGTTTGTGTGTCCTACACCTTTGTGTGGGTCTTTACTCCTCCAGTCACGGGTGAAGTAAGTGTGTTCCGTTTGTTTACTTTGTGTTTATTTTATAGAGTTCGTCATTGTTGTAAGTTTACCTAACAAAAATAAATAAATAAAGTAAACATGTCAAACTACTATTCCTGCGCTGCACTTTGGTCTCTCCAAGCACCCTTTTGTGACATGGATTGTGTATGTGTCCAATTCAGAGGGTGAATGTTCAAGACAAAAGGTTTAAGTGCCTTTGAACAGGGTTTGGTCGTAGGTGCCAGGAACAATGGTTTGGGAAGTTTTAAACACCAATGGAGGCTGGTCTCAATATTAGGACAAAGGGGGGTAGTGGCCTAACTCAATATTAGGACAAAGGGGGGGAGTGGCCTAACTCAATATTAGGACAAAGGGGGGGAGGGGCATAACTCAATATAAGGACAAAGGGGGGGGGGGGGGGGTTGGATGGCCTAACTAAATATAAGGACGGGGGGGGTTTGGCCTAACTCAATATTAGGACAAAGGGGGGAGGGGCCTAACTCAATATTATGATAAAGGGGGGAGGGGCCTAACTCAATTTAAGGACACAGGGGGGAGTGGCCTAACTCAATATTAGGACAAAGGGGGGGAGGGGCCTAACTCAATTTAAGGACAAGGGTGGGGGGGGCCTAACTCAATATTAGGACAAAGGGGGGGAGGGGCCTAACTCAATATTAGGATAAAGGGGGGAGGGGCCTAACTCAATTTAAGGACAAGGGGGGGATATCTATCTTTTTAGACGTCTGGGTGCACTGCTCTATCTTTGACAGACTAGTGTAGACGTCTGGGTGCACTGCTCTATCTTTGACAGACTAGTGTAGACGTCTGGGTGGACTGCTCTATCTTTGACAGACTAGCGTAGACGTCTGGGTGCACTGCTCTATCTTTGACAGACTAGCGTAGACGTCTGGGTGCACTGCTCTATCTTTGACAGACTAGTGTAGACGTCTGGGTGCACTGCTCTATCTTTGACAGGCTAGCGTAGTCTTCTGGGTGCACTGCTCTATCTTTGACAAACTAGCGTAGACGTCTGGGTGCGTGGGAGCTCTGTTCCTTGATGTGTACGTTTGTATCAGTAGCCTTGATTCTTCTCCCTCCTCCTATTGAACAGCATAATGTCTGTGAGCAGGCTATGATTCAGCCTTATCCACTCTTTAGGATAGTGTTTTTATAGTTGTTGTATTACATCATCTTCCTCACCCCTGAGATGAGTATGAAGTTTATTTACATCTTCTGTGATGAAGTCATCTTTGTTCCACTTTAAGAGGATTACCTTTACCTCTTGATACATACGTGTTCCAGCTTGTCTCCAGTAACTCAATGAATGTTTGTGACTCTTCTCTGTGTCTTTGAACTCTTTCACCAGACTTTCCCCCACTTGTACTCCTGCAGCTGTTTTAAGGGAATATCCTATTTTGCATGCCAGGGAAGGTGTTTTGTATTCATTTTTATCACTTATGTACCCAGACCTAAAAATAATGTTATCATGAAACGTCTCCTGTACGTACCTGTGGCGTCAGCTGACGTAAGTCACGTCCCAAGACTTTTCAGGACGTAGAAATGTGGGGGATTTTAAACAGCTAAATAATATTATTCAGTAACGCTATAAGAGATGTCCTTGAATCTTTCATGAACGTTCACAATATTACGTACCTTATTGCTACTGCAGGTACCCACTGATGAAAGTTACGTTCCCAGTGGCTTCCAGAAACTGCATTTTGTGGGGCTCTCAATGTACTTTCTGACATATAGCAACGTTATGAGGTTGACATAAAAATGATGTTTTCATGAAACGTCTCCTTGATGTACCTGTGGCATCAGTTGACACAAGTTACGTCCCAAGTCACTTCAGGACGTTGAAATAAGGTGCCCCCTGAATATCTAAAGACATTATAAGAAACGTAATTGAATCTACCCTGAACATATACACAGTATCCTGTCGGTAGGTGTCCACTGACCAAATATTCAAGTTCTCTTTTTGCAGCTCTTACTCATGAGGCGAGCTGGTGCATGTTTGAGAATGTCTACTATCTTGTCATCTACCTCTTGGTAGGAAGCCTTGGGGTGGCTTTCAGGGCCGCACCCATGTTGTGAATAAAAAGGTAAATGGTCCATTCCATGTCATATCACTACTTTTCCACTTATGCTGGCTGGGTTTTGTGGGAAGGTGCAAGTTACCTGAAAAATATCTAGACTCTCAATGTTCTAGTCTCTAAATGTTCATCTTAAAGTGATCCAAATTCATGCATTTATAGGTTGAAATGCCCTGGACCCCCATACTGGCTTTGGTCTAAGCTCTACAGGTCGATGGCAGAGAAGTATTTCTCTGCCATCGACCTGTATAGTATGGTTAACCATCCAACATCCACCAATGTATAGTGTACATATTCAGCCAACCACTCATACTATGCAATGTCCTTTTATAGCTTTTTTTTTGCACTCCAGATATCTTGTATTTCTATACTTTTTCATACTGCCGCTCTATGTATCATGTACCGTGTATCTGTCTTTTGTGTACTTTCGTTGTGGCATTTTGCACCTGCCCAGTGTTTTTGTTGTAGCTGCTTGACAATGAAATTTCCCCCCCGGGGGATCAATAAAGTACCTATCTATCTATCTATCTATCAATGTATTCAAATCCTAGAAAATCCCCTGGACAGGCCTCACTCCAGTCACAGCTACAACCGCCGCCACCGACTACCACTACTGCTACCTCTGGAAGAGAGGAACCTCTGGAAGAGAGGAGTTGGTACCCCTGGGGAGAGAGGAATTGCTACCCCTGGGGAGAGAGGAGTTGCTACACCTGGGGAGAGAGGAGCTGCTATTGTTTGGCTGGATCTTCAGTGATGAAGACTGATGTTTCACAACATGCCATGGCCGTCTCAGTCACCAGATCTCAACCCAATTGAACACTTATGGGAGATTCTGGAGCAGCTCCTGAGACAGTGTTTTCAACCGCCATCAACAAAACACCAAATGATGGATTTTCTTATGGAGGAATGATGTCACATCCCTCCAATAGAGTTCCAGACACTTGTAGAATGTATATCAAGGCTCATTGTTCTGGCGGCTCGTGGTGCAAAACACCCTATTAAGACACTATGTTGGTGCTTTCTTTATTCTGGAAGTTACCTGTAGGTGTATGTCTTGTACTTTATGCTGGTCTACATTGACATAGATCTGTTCTTGTACTTTATGCTGGTCTACATTGACATATATATGTTCTTGTACATTATGATGGTCTACATTGACATAGATCTGTTCTTGTACATTATGATGGTCTACATTGACATAGATCTGTTCTTGTGCTATATGCTGGTCTACATTGACATAGATCTGTTCTATTACTTTATGCTGGTCTACATTGACATATATATGTTCTTGTACATTATGATGGTCTACATTGACATGTTCTTGTACTTTACGCATAGATTTTCATACATTTCATTTGCATACATTTTTTTAAAGTTTTTTTTTCCTGGTGCTGCAAGACCCATGATCTACCAACTGAGCTACACGGGACCTTAAATGAAAGTTAGAGAGGGAGTGGGAGGGGGAGTGGCTGTTAGAGGAAATGAAAGTAACTTTGTACAACAGAATTATTATTCCAGACTCTGCTTCTGTTGAGAGAGAGATAAAAGGTAAGACCACCATTGTTATGTGTATTAATATAGTTGATGATATTTTTATGTGTATTAATATAGTTGATGATATTGTTATGTGTATTAATATAGTTGATGATATTGTTATGTGTATTAATTTAGTTGATGATATTGTTATGTGTATTAATAGGTGTATGTCCCTCATCACTGCAATCCATCTGTTCTTGTACTTTATGCTGGTCTACATTGACATAGATCTGTTCTTGTACTTTATGCTGGTCTACATTGACATAGATCTGTTCTTTATGCTGTTCTACATTGACATAGATCTGTTCTTGTACTTTATGCTGTCTACATTGACATAGATCTGTTCTTGTACTTTATGCTGGTCTACATTGACATTGATCTGTTCTTGTACTTTATGCTGGTCTACATTGACATAGATCTGTTCTTGTACTTTATGCTGGTCTACGTTGACATAGATCTGTACTTGATGCTGGTCTACATTGACATAGATCAGTTCTTGTTCTTTATGCTG
The DNA here is from genome assembly GCA_023634145.1 of Thymallus thymallus. Taxonomy (NCBI): domain Eukaryota; kingdom Metazoa; phylum Chordata; class Actinopteri; order Salmoniformes; family Salmonidae; genus Thymallus; species Thymallus thymallus. The sequence goes on along the minus strand of CM042397.1, from coordinate 7,094,695 downwards.
GTCTACATTGACATATATATGTTCTTGTATTAATATAGTTGATGATATTGTTATGTGTATTAATATAGTTGATGATATTGTTATGTGTATTAATATAGTTGATGATATTGTTATGTGTATTAATATAGTTGATGATATTGTTATGTGTATTAATATAGTTGATGATATTGTTATGTGTATTAATATAGTTGATGATATTGTTATGTGTATTAATATTGTTGATGATATTGTTATGTGTATTAATAGTTGATGATAAAACATATTGGTTTTATGTTTAGTGGAGAGACCAAGGAAGACCGAGGTCTTCAGTGCAGAAAGAGACGCAGTAGTGAAAAAACTAATCTAACGACGCACTTGGCTGGACAGGTCTGGACAGGTCTGAGGTATTAGCATTGGCGTTAGCACGTTGGGAGCACTGATTGATATCACAGTATGCTTATGCCTGTGCTGGCTTGTCATCTCAGATGTTGGAAGAGTGGCACCTCTTTGTAGCTCTGCTCTGAGGCATTAGCATGGGCGTTAGCACGTTGGGTACACTGATTGGTAATAACTCACTAACTAGCAATTACTCCCCTGTTACTGACTAATGATCTATAACTGGGTTAATAACTCACTAACTAACAATCACTCCCCTATTACTGACTAATGATCTATAACTGGGTTAATAACTCACTAACTAGCAATCACTCCCCTATTACTGACTAATGATCTATAACTGGGTTAATAACTCACTAACTAGCAATCACTCCCCTATTACTGACTAATGATCTATAACTGGGTTAATAACTCACTAACTAGCAATCACTCCCCTATTACTGACTAAAGATCTATAACTGGGTTAATAACTCACTAACTAGCAATCACTCCCCTATTACTGACTACTAATGATATATAACTGGGTTAATAACTCACTAACTAGTAATCACTCCCCTATTACTGAATACTAATGATCTATATATGGGTTAATAACTCACTAACTAACAATCACTCCCCTATTGGATTGGCTTTTTCTTTGTAACTCTGCCTAGAAGGCCAGCATCCTGGAGTCTCCTCTTCACTGTTGACGTTGAAACTGGTGTTTTGCGGATACTATTTAATGAAGCTGCCAGTTGAGGACTTGTGAGGCGTCTGTTTCTCAAACAGACGCCTCACAAACTAGGCCTAGTTATATGAGGTTGATTAATACAATATGAAACATTTGTGTGTCAAAGTATGAATATTCAAATGCATGTCAATGAATGCTTTTTACAGTTTATATACTTTGAATACCAGTACAATTACATGTACTGAATGATATCCCATAACAATTTTTCTCCATTTTCTGTAACTTTGACTTAATAACGTTCCTTTAATGGGTAGAGGATATTTTCCCAGAGTTCCTAAAATTTAAAAAACAACATATTAGTAATATAATAATTCTTAAATGATGTTTTAGATGTCAACAGGTTTTTTTTTTTAAACTTGTAATTTCCTATTTTATACACAATTATTACAAAAACATGTTTGGTAAATGAGTTTGGCTCTCGTTCACTTCCTGGTTTTCAACCATCTTTGAATGCCTGTTTAAAAAAAATACAAGAGTCAGTGGATGAAAAACAGATGATAATTTTACTAAATGACATTGGTTGAAATGAACAAATATGCCAACAAATTGTTTGTCAAAACCGCCCGGTCAAGCTGCCTGTTAAATTAAGCTTCAGACATCACACTTGTCATCTCAGATGTTGGAAGAGTGGCTCCTCTTTGTAGATCTGCTTCTTTAAGTTGATGAACAAAGTCTTTCTGTCTTGTATCTCCCGGGGGTTTGGTTTGGATTGCTCCACTTGTTATTTTTACTCCATATTGTAAGTTGGAGGGTTTTTATTTTAGTTCTCCTCGTCTGGGGCGACTTCAATGGGAACTCATGGTGGGTGTCTTTTAGGCACCACTTTCTTGTTACTAGTCAAAATTCAGTGAACACTAGTGATGTGACTATTGATACCGGAGCTCCGGTGCTCCAATGCAGTTTTCAAAGCGCTACAGATTCAACACAACGTAACAATGCTTGTATCAAAGTAACAATACTAAGTGATGACGACGTTCGAAGCATCAGACATCACACTACCATCTGACAGGTTTCAGTAGAGCACTGACCTCTGCTGGAAGATTTGTGTTTTTATCTATTCTGAACAAAAATATATAAACACAACATGTAAAGTGTTACAGCCCGGGATCAAACCAGGGTCTGTAGTGACGTCTCCAGCACTGAGATGCAGTGACTTAGACCGATAGAGTTGTTTTCTACCGGTTGTTGTTTGTTTACTTCATAAAATCACCATAGCAATACATACTTTTATGCTGGCTTGTTTATGCCGTCACCATCTTTCTTGCTTTCTTGTCCCACTGTGCCGACTGACTGGTATGAGGGTTTTTATGCAGCATTAGGCTTAGCGTTTTAAAGATGCATCTTAACTACAATGTCTGAAGATGTAACTAGGTGTGTATCGCTGTGTGAGCTCGAGCCTGACTTTTTTCAATTAGAGAATACACAGACAATGAATTGTGATCAATTCTAAATGATATTTAATTAGGCTACCACAAATATTCCATGAAAAACAATAGAATGATGAATCAAATAAATATGTAGCTACAGCAGCCTAGAGGTAAATGGTGGTTTCCTCCCTGTCTCATCTCTGGTGGTAGAGAGAGAGAAGCAGACTGTAGGCTACTTGTGGGATATTAGACCTATATTGGCTATTGGTTGAGACGCAGGGACCGTTCTACCTTGGTATGTCAGATCTGTTGCCTAATAGTCCTACTGATCAAGATATGTTGCCTAATAGTCCTACTGATCACTTATTATTATTACAAATAGAAGATTATTTCTTCTCACAATGGTGCTCGTTTAGTAAAGTTAGATCAAAGCTGAATCAATGTCTTTTCAAGATCACATAACGATGAATTAGTATTTTACGTACCATAACCAACTATAATAATATCATAGCAGACCTATAACGTCACTGTTAATAAACAAACACCTAATTTCTAATGAGATTTTAGGATGGTTAGCTGAAGCTGAATAATCAACAACAAAAAATATATTGTGCATCAAAGCTCAACAGAGACACAAGGCTAATAGTTAGTTAACACCATCTGCTCTAATAGTTAGTTAACACCATCTGCTCTAATAGTTAGTTAACACCATCTGCTCTAATAGTTTGATAACACCATCTGGTCTAATAGTTAGTTAATACCATCTGTTCTAATAGTTAGTTAACACCATCTGCTCTAATAGTTTAACACCATCTGCTCTAATAAATTGTTAACACCATCTGCTCTAATAGTTTGTTAACACCATCTGCTCTAATAGTTTGTTAACACCATCTGCTCTAATAGTTAGTTAACACCATCTACTCTAATAGTTAGTTAACACCATCTGCTCTAATAGTTAGTTAACACCATCTGCTCTAATAGTTTGTTAACACCATCTGCTCTAATAGTTAGTTAACACCACCTGGTCTAATAGTTAGTTTAATACCATCTGCTCTAATAGTTTGTTAACACCATCTGCTCTAATAGTTAGTTAACACCATCTGCTCTAATAGTTAGTTAACACCATCTGCTCTAATAGTTTGTTAACACCATCTGCTCTAATAGTTTGTTAACACCATCTGCTCTAATAGTTTGTTAACACCATCTGCTCTAATAGTTAGTTAACACCATCTGCTCTAATAGTTAGTTAACACCATCTGCTCTAATAGTTAGTTAACACCATCTTCTCTAATAGTTTGTTAACACCATCTGTTCTAATAGTTTGTTAACACCATCTGCTCTAATAGTTAGTTAACACCATCTGCTCTAATAGTTAGTTAACACCATCTGCTCTAATACTTACTTAACACCATCTGCTCTAATAGTTAGTTAACACCATCTGGTCTAATAGTTAGTTAATACCATCTGTTCTAATAGTTAGTTAACACCATCTGCTCTAATAGTTTAACACCATCTGCTCTAATAAATTGTTAACACCATCTGCTCTAATAGTTTGTTAACACCATCTGTTCTAATAGTTAGTTAACACCATCTGCTCTAATAGTTTGTTAACACCATCTGCTCAAATAGTTAGTTAACACCATCTGCTCTAATAGTTAGTTAACACCATCTGCTCTAATAGTTAGTTAACACCATCTGCTCTAATAGTTAGTTAACACCATCTGCTCTAATAGTTTGTTAACACCATCTGCTCTAATAGTTAGTTAACACCATCTTCTCTAATAGTTTGTTAACACCATCTGTTCTAATAGTTTGTTAACACCATCTGCTCTAATAGTTAGTTAACACCATCTGGTCTAATAGTTAGTTAATACCATCTGCTCTAATAAATTGTTAACACCATCTGCTCTAATAGTTAGTTAACACCATCTACTCTAATAGTTAGTTAAAACCATCTGCTCTAATAAATTGTTAACACCATCTGCTCTCATAGTTAGTTAACACCATCTGCTCTAATAGTTAGTTAACACCATCTGCTCTAATAGTTAGTTAACACCATCTGCTCTAATAGTTAGTTAACACCATCTGGTCTAATAGTTAGTTAACACCATCTGCTCTAATAAATTGTTAACACCATCTGCTCTAATAGTTAGTTAACACCATCTGCTCTAATAGTTAGTTAACACCATCTGCTCTAATAGTTAGTTAACACCATCTTCTCTAATAGTTAGTTAACACCATCTGCTCTGAAAGTTAGTTAACACCATCTGCTCTAATAGTTAGTTAACACCATCTGCTCTAATAGTTAGTTAACACCATCTGGTCTAATAGTTAGTTAACACCATCTGCTCTAATAAATTGTTAACACCATCTGCTCTAATAGTTAGTTAACACCATCTGCTCTAATAGTTAGTTATCACCATCTGCTCTTATAGTTTCTTAACACCATCTGCTCTAATTCTCTCTCTAAACAGTAATTCAAGAAATGCATAGTCTATTCTAATGTAACTGATTAAGATCACCATAGTCTATTCTAATGTAACTGATTGAGATTATCATAGTCTATTATAATGTAACTGATTGAGATCATCATATTATATTATAATGTAACTGATTGAGATAATCTTAGTCTATTATAATGTAACTGATTGAGATCATCTTAGTCTATTATAATGTAACTGATTGAGATCATCATAGTCTATTATAATGTAACTGATTGAGATCATCATAGGCTATTATAATGTAACTGATTGAGATCATCATAGTCTATTATAATGTAACTGATTGAGATCATCATAGTCTATTATAATGTAACTGATTGAGATAATCATATTCTATTATAATGTAACTGATTTATATCATCATAGTCTATTATAATGTAACTGATTGAGATCATCATATTCTATTATAATGTAACTGATTGAAATCATCATAGTCTATTATAATAAAACTGATTGAGATCATCATAGGCTATTATAATGTAACTGATTGAGATTATCATATTCTATTATCATGAAACTGATTTATATCATCATAGTCTATTATAATGTAACTGATTGAGATGATCATATTCTATTATCATGAAACTGATTGAGATCTTATTCTATTATAATGTAACTGATTGAGATGATCATAGTCTATTATCATGTAACTGATTGAGATCATCATAGTCTAATATAATGTAACTGATTGAGATTATCATATTCTATTATCATGAAACTGATTTATATCATCATATTCTATTCCAATGTAACTGATTGAGATCATCTTACTCTATTATAATGTAACTGATTGAGATCATATTCTATTATAATGTAACTGATTGAGATCTTATTCTATTATAATGTAACTGATTGAGATGATCATAGTCTATTATCATGTAACTGATTGAGATCATCATAGTCTAATATAATGTAACTGATGTATATCATCATAGTCTATTATAATGTAACTGGTTGAGATCATCATCGTTTAATATAATAAAACTGATTGAGATCATCATAGGCTATTATAATGTAAGTGATTGAGATCATATTATATTATAATGTAACTGATTGAGATCATCATAGTCTATTATAATGTAACTGATTGAGATCATCATAGTCTATTATCATGTAACTGATGTATATCATCATAGTCTATTATAATGTAACTGGTTGAGATCATCATCGTTTAATATAATAAAACTGATTGAGATCATCATAGGCTATTATAATGTAAGTGATTGAGATCATATTATATTATAATGTAACTGATTGAGATCATCATAGTCTATTATAATGTAACTGATTGAGATGATCATAGTCTATTATCATGTAACTGATTGAGATCATCATAGTCTAATATAATGTAACTGATTGAGATTATCATATTCTATTATCATGAAACTGATTTATATCATCATATTCTATTCCAATGTAACTGATTGAGATCATCTTACTCTATTATAATGTAACTGATTGAGATCATATTCTATTATAATGTAACTGATTGAGATCTTATTCTATTATAATGTAACTGATTGAGATGATCATAGTCTATTATAATGTAACTGATTGAGATCATCATATTCTATTATAATGTAACTGATGTATATCATCATAGTCTATTATAATGTAACTGGTTGAGATCATCATCGTTTAATATAATAAAACTGATTGAGATCATCATAGGCTATTATAATGTAAGTGATTGAGATCATATTATATTATAATGTAACTGATTGAGATCATCATAGTCTATTATAATGTAACTGATTGAGATCATCATAGTCTATTATAATGTAACTGATTGAGATCATCATAGTCTATTATAATGTAACTGATTGAGATCATATTCTATTATAATGCAACTGATTGAGATCATCATAGGCTATTATAATGTAACTGATTGAGATCATCTTACTCTATTATAATGTAACTGATTGAGATCATATTATATTATAATGTAACTGATTGAGATCTTATTCTATTATAATGTAACTGATTGAGATGATCATAGTCTATTATAATGTAACTGATTGAGATCATCATATTCTATTATAATGTAACTGATGTATATCATCATAGTCTATTATAATGTAACTGGTTGAGATCATCATCGTTTAATATAATAAAACTGATTGAGATCATCATAGGCTATTATAATGTAAGTGATTGAGATCATATTATATTATAATGTAACTGATTGAGATCATCATAGTCTATTATAATGTAACTGATTGAGATCATCATAGTCTATTATAATGTAACTGATTGAGATCATCATAGTCTATTATAATGTAACTGATTGAGATCATATTCTATTATAATGCAACTGATTGAGATCATCATAGGCTATTATAATGTAACTGATTGAGATCATCATATTCTATTATAATGTAACTGATTGAGATCATCATAGTCTATTATAATGTAACTGATTGAGATCATCATATTATATTATAATGTAACTGGTTGAGATCATCATAGTCTATTATAATGTAACTGGTTGAGATCATCATAGTCTATTATCATGTAACTGATTGAGATCATCATAGTCTATTATCAAGTAACTGATTGAGATCATCATCGTCTATTATCAAGTAACTGATTGAGATCATCTTAGTCTATTATAATGTAACTGATTGAGATCATCATATTCTATTCCAATGTAACTGATTGAGATCATCTTAGTCTATTATAATGTAACTGATTGAGATCATATTCTATTATAATGCAACTGATTGAGATCATATTCTATTATACTGTAACTGATTGAGATCATCATATTCATCAAATAATTTCACCGGTAAAACCTGAAGAATTATCATTCAGGATTGACAGTGATGATGGCCTTGAAATGTGTTATGCCTAACTTGGTTTCTGAGGGTATTACAAATATAAAAACAGATTGAGAAAGGTTATTGTGGTGATAGGCAATTGGAGGATGCATTTTATGCATATTCTATAACAGGGCTCTCCAATCCTGTTCCTGGAGAGTTACCATCCTATAGGTTTTTATTGCAACTCAAAACTAGCACACCTGATTCAAATAATGAGTTGGTTTATAAGATGAATCAGGTTATTTACATTTGGTGTTGTAGTGAAACCCTACAGGAGGTCAGCGCTCCAGAAACAGGGTTGGAGAACCCTGTAATTATAGGCTGGCTATTCAATAGGCAACATCTGTCGGTACAAACTTTGATTGAGGAAACGTTGACGTCGTTGACATATTTCTTGACTCTCTCACCTTACAACAATACACCACTGCTTATTATGCCGACCGACCTGATGGCCTCCGTTGGAAATGTTTTGAAAAATATCAGGCCTAGGCTGTATTCTCTGTCCTGCTACTGGTAGGACTGTAACATTATGTGAACTGATCTGAACCGTTTTAGGCTGGTCATCTACGTCTAGGATATGTAGGCTATAACCGAGGTATAGACCTCGATCTGCATATCACTAACAAACCACTATTATACATTATAACCTAGCCTACTTTACATCCTATAAAATCTCTTACTTGTTGCAAAAATCTTTCTGAATGTATCAATGATTTCCCCCTCAGATCAATAAAGCCCATTTTAGCCCTTCAGTCTACATTCTCAGAAACGTTTAGAAAATAACAGATTGAAAGACAATAAATATCCTACTTTTAATGAATAAAAATCAGTGTGAGACATGGCTTTGTGTTGCTGCACTGTCTAGAACTACCTTAACAGTGATGTATTATTATTAATGACAGTTAACATGAAGAGATGTCACAACTACTGTTCATGTAATTGGATTAAATCAGCTGAATGTTTGGATGTGTCTGTTAGTAAATGTTTTATTTATAAGAGATAATGAATAAAGAGAACAATTGACATTCAATAATTAGTTGTCACTGTGTTAAACACAACTAACATTCTGGATCTCTGTTTAGGTGTCATTGCTCTAAAATGAGTCTCTCTGTGGAGAGAGAGGAGGGGGGCCCTGCCTCTAAAATGAGTCTCTCTGGGGAGAGAGAGGAGGGAGGCCCTGCCTCTAAAATGAGGGAACATGACACCAAAGCTAAAAGGTGAGCGGACAATTTTGTTTAAGAATTCTTGTTTATTTCCAAAATGCTATATCCCAAAAAATAATCAGAAATGATTGCTTATCGGTAACTTCAATATTACTGTTCTCAGCTTTTTTATTAATTGATTTTAAATGTATTTTAGCTAAATGCTATATATCCATTGTTTAGCTGGAATGTAATGTTTGTATCCTGTATATTTGACTGGATATGTGGTTGTCTCACCTAGCTATCTTAAGATGAATGAACTTACTTTAAATCACTATGGATAAGATCATCTGCTAAATCAGGGGTTCTCAATCCGGGGTCCACTGAGGTACTGCAGGGGTTCTCAATCCGGGGTCCACTGAGGTACTGCAGGGGTTCTCAATCCGGGTTCCACTGAGGTACTGCAGGGGTTCTCAATCCGGGTTCCACTGAGGTACTGCAGGGGTTCTCAATCCAGGTTCCACTGAGGTACTGCAGGGGTTCTCAATCCGGGGCCCACTGAGGTACTGCAGGGGTTCTCAATCCGGGTTCCACTGAGGTACTGCAGGGGTTCTGCAGCACCCTGACTATACTCGTTACAATGTAAGACATTTGATAGAATGGTCACATGACACGACCACTTTACCTTCTCTTAATTATTGCCTTAAATGTTGGGAAGCATATTATTGTTTGACCAATTCTGATGGTTGTTACAAGAGGAATTTAGACAATGTTGCCTTAATATCAACACACCCTTCACTCACGTTAAACAACTCTAAATAGCTTTGGCATAGCAGGCATTAAGTCACTTGTCAATAATGTTGCCTACAACAATATAAGTTTTCATCACAATGTCAGCTTTACTATTGTTCAACTTATTATAAGCAATGTCACATTTATTTACAGAGCTCACTGTTCGCCTGGATACATATTTTGGTCGCCGATTTAAACAGGAAAAAAAAAAAAATGTGGACGTCTTTTTGTTTCTAAATGGCTGCTGGGTAATTTGAAATGCATCGACACCTTATTTCATAGGCATCAAATTGAGCAAATGCTGCGCAGGTTCACTGAGTTATAAACCAGATGGATAGGTATAGCTCATTGATTTGTAGATCTGACACAGTTGATACTTTATATTAGCAGGTGTCGTGAATGAGGTATGTAGTACCACAGCAGGCCACAGGGAGGAGCAAGAGAGCTATACACCCATACTGTTCTTTGTCTTAAAAACCCTAAATCTTACAATCAATCAATCAAATGTATTTATAAAGACCTTTTTACATCAGCAGATATCACAAAGTACTATACAGAAACTCTAACCCTACATATAACCTATTTTAGACTTAACCCTAACCCTTAACCCTTAACCCTAATTCTAGGGTAGGGTAGCCTAGAACACTTTTAGAAACTATTTTAGTAATAATATTATGTCAGTAAATACCATTATAGTACTAAATAGCATTTATATTATTTTGTTTGTTAATAATTGGTTTATATTTATTATTGCAATCAGAACACTTGATGAACAAACCACATTTGTTTTATGTTTCAAATGTGGTTTGAACTGGGTGACCTACAGTAGTAACCTCTATGTGAAAGTCCAGCTGAACTGGGTGACCTACAGTAGTAATCTCTATGTGAAAGTCCAGTTGAACTGGGTGACCTACAGTAGTAACCTCTATGTGAAAGTCCAGTTGAACTGGGTGACCTACAGTAGTAACCTCTATGTGAAAGTCCAGTTGAACTTGGTGACCTACAGTAGTAACCTCTATGTGAAAGTCCAGTTGAACTGGGTGACCTACAGTAGTAACCTCTATGTGAAAGTCCAGTTGAACTGGGTGACCTACAGTAGTAACCTCTATGTGAAAGTCCAGTTGAACTTGGTGACCTACAGTAGTAACCTCTATGTGAAAGTCCAGTTGAACTGGGTGACCTACAGTAGTAACCTCTATGTGAAAGTCCAGTTGAACTGGGTGACCTACAGTAGTAACCTCTATGTGAAAGTCCAGTTGAACTTGGTGACCTACAGTAGTAACCTCTATGTGAAAGTCCAGTTGAACTGGGTGACCTACAGTAGTAACCTCTATGTGAAAGTCCAGTTGAACTGGGTGACCTACAGTAGTAACCTCTATGTGAAAGTCCAGCAATTGGCTGGGATAGATAATTTGATACTGATATCAGGATTTAACAAGAAAAATACATTCTCAGCTGCCTCACCAATGTCTGTATGTGAATTAATAACTTTTAATTGCTAAATATTTCCAATAGTTGGCAGCATAAGACCATGAAGCATCAGTTATAGGCTACAAGCAGCAATATGATTGACATAAAATAGCACGCAACCAAAGACTGTATGACCCATGATTTTCTAAAATGATCACTCATTACTTTAGTTAGCTATATATCTCGTATTAGGCCTGTGTTGCTTTGGGGAGAGCAGAAAGCTGGGACCATAGCAGGTATTGATCCCCGGACAAATTATCACTAGTCAGACACGCTAACCTCAACTCTAGTAGAAATGCAGTATTAAACATTTGATTAATATTTCATATTGCCAGTAAACAGCCTTGGAATAGAAAAGACGGCTGCATCTTCCAGCCTGCCTGTGAAGGGGAAGTGGTGGTGCATCCTGGGAGAAAACTAAACTAATCGTCTGAAATGTTACTACTTATTGCTCTGAGAGTGAGGCAAATATATATTATTACTGTGTAAAACCTAACAGTACTACTTATTACTCTGAGAGTGAGGCAGATATATATTATTACTGTGTACAACCTAACAGCACTACTTATTGCTCTGAAAGTGAGGCAGTGTCATGAGAGCGCAGGGACTGTAGTTCGACATTGTTTTTATTATGTATACTATGTATAAAACAATCCAAAAGTACGAACTAACAAACAAACAAACACGATAATACAAACGTCACGTTCACCAACACAAACAGGAATGAACGGACGGACGTAACAAAGTTGCACACTTACTTTCACCGTGACTGCGACATATAACGACAACGACCCACAATCCAGTGTGAAAATTACAAACCTATGTAGGATCCCTAATTAGAGACAATGTGCAGCAGCTACCTCCAATTAGGGATCCAACACAAACCACCACCAGATACAGAAAGAATAGACCTGTCAGACTCTGACCATGGTTACATAGAAAAGCAAATAGGCTTCTCTATGGCCAGAGCCTGACAGGCAGATATATATTATTACTGTGTAAAACCTAACAGTACTACTTATTGCTCTGAAAATGAGGCAGATATACATTATTACTATGTAAAACCTAACAGTACTACTTATTGTTCTGATAGTGAGGCAGATATATATTATTACTATGTAAAACCTAACAGTACTACTTATTACTCTGACAGTGAGGCAGATATATATTATTACTGCGTAAAACCTAACAGTACTACTTATTGCTCTGAGAGTGAGGCAGATATATATTATTACTGTGTAAAACCTAGCAGTACTACTTATTGCTCTGAGAGTGAGGCAGATATATATTATTACTGTGTAAAATCTAGCAGTACTACTTATTGTTCTGAGAGTGAGGCAGATATATATTATTACTGTGTAAAACCTAGCAGTACTACTTATTGCTCTGAGAGTGAGGCAGATATATATTATTACTATGTAAAATCTAGCAGTACTACTTATTGCTCTGAGAGTGAGGCAGATATATATTATTACTGTGTTCAACCTAACAGTACTACTTATTGCTCTGAGAGTGAGGTAGATATATATTATTACTGTGTAAAACCTAACAGTACTACTTATTGCTCTGAGAGTGAGGCAGATATATATTATTACTGTGTAAAACCTAACAGTACTACTTATTGTTCTGAGAGTGAGGCAGATATATATTATTACTGTGTAAAACCTAACAGTACTACTTATTGCTCTGAGAGTGAGGCAGATATATATTATTACTGTGTAAAACCTAACAGTACTACTTTTTGCTCTGAGATTGAGGCAGATATATATTATTACTGTGTAAAACCTAACAGTACTACTTATTGCTCTGAGAGTGAGGCAGATATCTATTATTACTGTGTAAAACCTAGCAGTACTACTTATTGCTCTGAGAGTGAGGTAGATATATATTATTACTGTGTAAAACCTAACAGTACTACTTATTGCTCTGAGAGTGAGGCAGATATATATTATTACTGTGAAAAACCTAGCAGTACTACTTATTGCTCTGAGAGTGAGGCAGATGTATATTATTACTGTGTAAAACCTAACAGTACTACTTATTGCTCTGAGAGTGAGGCAGATGTATATTATTACTGTGTAAAACCTAACAGTACTACTTATTGCTCTGATAGTGAGGCAGATATATATTATTACTATGTAAAACCTAACAGTACTACTTATTACTCTGACAGTGAGGCAGATATATATTATTACTGTGTAAAACCTAACAGTACTACTTATTGCTCTGAGAGTGAGATAGATATATATTATTACTGTGTAAAACCTAACAGTACTACTTTTTGCTCTGAAAATGAGGCAGATATACATTATTACTATGTAAAGGATTAAGGGAATTACTATTATTACCCCAAATGATATCATACATACATTTAGCTATTAAAGTATCTCTTCCTGTCATTTACCTGTACAGTTTGTGTAAACATGCAAGTATTCACTTATCTGTAATATAACTGTATACCTAACTGTACAGCTAATTTAACCATGCAAAATGTTCACTTACCTGTTCATTTACCCAGTCTGTCTATTAAGTAAACTATTATTACCCTCACTCATATCATACGCATTTTTAGCTACTGAAGTATTTCTCTGCCATCGACCTGTATAGTATAGTTAACCATCCAACATCCACCAATGTATAGTGTACATATTCAGCCAACCACTCATACTATGCAATGTCCTTTTATAGCTTTTTTTTGCACTCCAGATATCTTGTATTTCTATACTTTTTCATACTGCCGCTCCATGTATCGTGTATCTGTCTTTTGTGTACTTTCGTTGTGGCATTTTGCACCTGCCCTGTGTTTTTGTTGTAGCTGCTTGACAATGAAATTTCTCCCCCGGGAGATCAATAAAGTACCTATCTATCTATCTATCTATCTAAAACCTAACAGTACTACTTATTGCTCTGAGAGTGAGGCAGATATATATTATAACTTTGTAAAACCTAACAGTACTAATTATTACTCTGACAGTGAGGAAGATATATATTATTACTGTGTAAAACCTAACAGTACTACTTATTGCTCTGAGAGTGAGGCAGATATATATTATTACTGCGTAAAACCTAACAGTACTACTTATTGCTCTGAGAGTGAGGCAGATATATATTATTACTGCGTAAAACCTAACAGTACTACTTATTGCTCTGAGAGTGAGGCAGATATATATTATTACTGTGTAAAACCTAACAGTACTACTTATTGCTCTGAGATTGAGACATATATATATTATTACTGTGTAAAACCTAACAGTACTACTTATTGCTCTGAGAGTGAGGCAGATATATATTATTACTGTGTAAAACCTAGCAGTACTACTTATTGCTCTGAGAGTGAGGCAGATATATATTATTACTGTGTAAAATCTAGCAGTACTACTTATTGTTCTGAGAGTGAGGCAGATATATATTATTACTGTGTAAAACCTAGCAGTACTACTTATTGCTCTGAGAGTGAGGCAGATATATATTATTACTATGTAAAATCTAGCAGTACTACTTATTGCTCTGAGAGTGAGGCAGATATATATTATTACTGTGTTCAACCTAACAGTACTACTTATTGCTCTGAGAGTGAGGTAGATATATATTATTACTGTGTAAAACCTAACAGTACTACTTATTGCTCTGAGAGTGAGGCAGATATATATTATTACTGTGTAAAACCTAACAGTACTACTTATTGTTCTGAGAGTGAGGCAGATATATATTATTACTGTGTAAAACCTAACAGTACTACTTATTGCTCTGAGAGTGAGGCAGATATATATTATTACTGTGTAAAACCTAACAGTACTACTTTTTGCTCTGAGATTGAGGCAGATATATATTATTACTGTGTAAAACCTAACAGTACTACTTATTGCTCTGAGAGTGAGGCAGATATATATTATTACTGTGTAAAACCTAGCAGTACTACTTATTGCTCTGAGAGTGAGGTAGATATATATTATTACTGTGTAAAACCTAACAGTACTACTTATTGCTCTGAGAGTGAGGCAGATATATATTATTACTGTGAAAAACCTAGCAGTACTACTTATTGCTCTGAGAGTGAGGCAGATGTATATTATTACTGTGTAAAACCTAACAGTACTACTTATTGCTCTGAGAGTGAGGCAGATGTATATTATTACTGTGTAAAACCTAACAGTACTACTTATTGCTCTGAGAGTGAGGCAGATATATATTATTACTGTGTAAAACCTAGCAGTACTACTTATTGCTCTGAGAGTGAGGCAGATATATATTATTACTGTGTAAATCCTAGCAGTACTACTTATTGCTCTGAGAGTGAGGCAGATATATATTATTGCTGTGTAAAACCTAGCAGTACTACTTATTGCTCTGAGAGTGAGGTAGATATATATTATTACTGTGTAAAACCTAACAGTACTACTTATTGTTCTGAGAGTGAGGCAGATATATATTATTACTGTGTAAAACCTAACAGTACTACTTATTTCTCTGAGAGTGAGGCAGATATATATTATTACTGTGTAAAACCTAACAGTACTACTTATTGCTCTGAGAGTGAGGTAGATATATATTATTACTGTGTAAAACCTAACAGTACTACTTATTGCTCTGAGATTGAGGCAGATATATTTTGCATTTTGCTAAAAAACATGATTATTTGTCTATTTTCTGAAATGAAACCAAACAAAGACATGTCTGTCATTGAACAATCCCATGCCATGATTAGATAGTGAAAAAACACACCTATCACTTTCATAATTTCTTTTAACATTAAAAGATAATTTACTAACATTTCTGAAAATGGATATATAGTGTTTTGGAATGAAACTCTTCTTATGTTTCCCCATCTGAGCTCAGAGTAGATGAAAGACGTAATGTTTGTCTCTGTTGTGTTGAAGTCCAATCAAGCAGGAGAGACCAGCCTCCCCTGTACCCAGCTGTGTGTCCATGAAGAGTGACTGGTCTATGAGTCGTCCTATAGTGTTTAGAGAGGGAGACTTTTCTACTGAACAAAGGTAAGAAGAACTCATGGGTCATGGTCAGTGAGTTACAGTTTTTTTGGATTGCTTAAACACGATTTTCAAAACAGGGCCCGTGTTTTCAAAACACTACACACAATTAGCACAACCACACACCCAGTTAGCAAAACACTACAGATCCTTTGCATAATTAAACACTCTTGTAAAAACTATACACTTCTGTTTAAAAACCACACTTTGTTACCATATGAAACACACAGGTTTCACATTACTATACTCTGTTTGCATGAGTTACACTCTGCTGTGATAAATCTAAAACACTTTTAGCACTTCTACTTTCCTATGATTAGAGTAGGCTACCATCAACAAAGTACAAATATAATGTAAATCCACCAAACACTACACAAGACCAATGTTGCAGACTGAAGAAACTCAAAATATTGACATGGACATTCATAATACAGTACAATACGTAAAGTGACATTTTGTTACAGTAAGTTTTCTGTAAAAAAAACCCTAGACATTGTCTCTTCGCCTAGCTGGATCTGGCCAGAGAATTTCATCAACATCGCAGGCAATGTTGTCATTAGCAAGACACCTTGGAAAGAAACGTCTTGAATGACGAATCCATCCTTGCATTGCTGCTACCTCCATCTGGTCACAGGCCTCCTCCATGGCTTGGATGAGGGGTACCTCAGCCTGGAGACGGAGATCATATACCTTCCACCGCCATGCCGAGAAAAACTCTTCTATAGGGTTGAGGAATGGAGAGTATGGCGGAAGATATAGGACGGTGAAATGTGGATGTTGCTGAAACCAGTTCTGAACCAGAGCAGAGCGGTGGAAAGACACATTGTCCCAGACAACAATGTATTGCATGTGATCGATTTGATTTGCTGCTGTTATGTTGTGCAATTGGTCCAGGAATGTAAGTATGAGTGCTGTGTTGTAAGGGCCCATATGGGCATGGCGGTGGAGAACCCCATTTTGTGTAATGGCTGCACAGAGTGTTATATTACCCCCACGTTGCCCTGGGACATTGACTATAGCCCTGTGTCCAATGATGTTTCTTCCCCTCCTTCGTGTTCTCGTCAGGTTGAACCCAGCCTCATCTACGTAAATGAACTCATGCTGGATCTCCTCTCCATCCATTCGTAAAACTCCCTGAAGAACAGTGTCAGGCAAAATTGTTTAGTTCAGTGTAGTTCTAGTATACATATTACAGTACAGTAAAAGATTATGAGACAGTATGCAAGATCACACTGCTAAAGTGAATACATACCTCTGCATAATCATGCCGCAGTCGTTTCACCCTTTCGGAATTGCGCTCAAAAGGCACTCGATAAATTTGCTTCATTTGAATATGTTTTTTTTTTAGGATGCGTGCCAGTGTTGATGTTGAGACCTGATGGATATCGTTGAAACTGGCGTGGTTATTGACAATGTTAGCTTGGAGCTGATTGAGTGTTATAGCATTGTTGGCCAAAACCATGTTTACTATCTCCCTCTCTTGCTGTTCTGTGAACATAGGAGGCCTTCCCCCTTGTCGTTCCTGACCCTCAATCCTATGTAGAAAAAAAAACAGTGTACAATAGTACAGTAATTTCACAGGAAAAGGTAACAGAAGTGCTGATAGTGCATAGAATACAGTACTGTAAGCAGTTACTGAAACCGTGCAGATGTTTTTGATATGATGATATTTCTACAATACCTATTTTCCAGTCGAAATGTTCTTATCACACTTGCCACTGTGTATCGGCTTAGATTTGGCTGTACTCGCAGTCCAGCCTCCCTCAGTGTCAGGCCGTGGTTGACAACGTGGTCAACCAGTGTTGCGCGGATCTCATTTGTCAGATTCGGTCCTCTTTGAGCACCTTCTTGTCTTCCTCTTCCTCTTCCTCTTCCTCTTCCTCTTCCTCTTCCTCTACCTCTACCTCTACCTTCAGCATGGCCTCCATCTCTTCCTCTTCCTCTGTTGATTCCTCTTCCTCCTCCTCCTCCTCCTCCTCCTCCTCGTCCTCGTCCTCGTCCTCGTCCTCGTCCTCCTTGTCCTCCTCCTTGTCCTCCTCCTCGTTCTCCTCCTCGTCTACCTCCTCGTCCTCCTCCTTGTCTTACTCTTTCTCTGACTCTTTCCATTGTGCTTGAAGACCGATGAACTCACCTGCTGCTTTTTATAGTGCTTATACACCTGATTGGTGTGTCTACAATTAAGCAAACAAGTGTTTGCACACCTGATGACTGTGTTGAACCAATTGGTTGGACGGTGTGGTAATTTGACAGTCAGTGCTTTGGTATTGCAAGGAAGTGACTTCATGATAGATTTTTGTGTGTAATGTATGTTAAGTGTGTTTAGTGTTTTGCAAATCACTGTGTGTATAGTTTTGCAACAAGTGTGAGGTTGACAATGTGCTTATAGTTGTGCAAATGTGGGCTGATGTTTTGCTTCTTGAGTGTAAGGTTTTGCTAATAGTGTACTACTTTTAATTTTAGTGTTTAAGCAATCCAAAAAAACTGTAAACAACACTGTCTCTAGTCATTTCTCCTCCCATTTGACCATTTATTTGGGTTGTTTTCATAATCCTTTTTTCCATTTTCATAGTCCTACAACAATATTTAACAAACACAACATTCCCTCCCTGTGTGTGTGTGTGTGTGTGTGTGTGTGTGTGTGTGTGTGTGTGTGTGTGTGTGTGTGTGTGTGTGTGTGTGTGTGTGTGTGTGTGTGTGTGTGTGTGTGTGTGTGTGTGTGTGTGTGTGTGTGTGTGTGTGTGTGTGTGTGTGTGTGTGTGTGTGTGTGTGTGTGCACTCCTTGGATGTTTTGTTCACAGAAACAAACAGGAGAGATCAGAGTCAGAGATCCTCAGTGGTCAGTCTTCCCAGAGTCATCAAACAGACCTGGCCTCCGTATTCAGTGTATGTGGTCCAGTGTATGTGGAACAGAGGGAGCTTGCTGACACACTGGAGAAAAGTAAGAGCTGACAGTTAAGATAATACATTATTACAATTTAAACTTTATAAGACAGTACTACAATATTGTAGGTATTACATCAGATGTAATATTAATATCCTCTGTGTTATTTCTTCATTCAGATCAGCTTGCTGTGATTTGCCAACGTGAACTCAAATCTAATCTAAAGAAGAAGTTTCAATGTGTATTTGAGGGGATCGCTAAACAAGGAAACCCAACACTTCTCAATAAGATCTACACAGAGCTCTACATCACAGAGGGTGGAACAGGAGAGGTCAATAATGAACATGAGTTGCGACAGATTGAGACAACAACCAGGAAACAAGCCAGACCAGAGACTGTAATCAAATGTAACGACATCTTCAAACCCTTAACTGGACAAGACAAACTTATCAGAACTGTGCTGACAAAGGGAGTCGCTGGCATTAGAAAAACAGCCTCTGTGCAGAAGTTCATTCTGGACTGGGCTGAAGGAAAAGCAAATCAAGATGTCCAATTTGTATTTTCATTCCCTTTTCGGGAGCTGAATTTGATGAAAGGGGAAAAACACACTTTGATTGAACTTCTCAATCACTTCTCAATGGAAACCAAAGAATCAAGAATCTCCAACTACGACAAGTACAAAGTTCTGTTCATCTTTGATGGTCTGGATGAGTGCCGACTGCCCCTAGACTTCCAGAAGAACAAGATATGTTGTGACGTCACAGAGTCAACCTCAGTGGATGTTCTGCTGACAAATCTCATCAAGGGAAATCTGCTTCCCTCTGCTCTCCTCTGGATAACTACCCGACCTGCAGCAGCCAATAAGATCCCTTCAGGGTGTGTTGACCAGGTGACAGAGGTACGAGGGTTCAATGACCCACAGAAGGAGGAGTACTTCAGGAAAATATTCAGTGATGAGGACCTGGCCAGCAGAATCATCTCTCACATAAAGACATCAAGGAGCCTCCACATCATGTGCCACATTCCAGTCTTCTGTTGGATTTCTGCAACAGTCCTTGAACCCATGTTGAGTACAGACAAGAGAGAAGAGATGCCCAAGACTCTGACTGAGATGTACACACACCTTGTGGTGTTTCATACCAAACAGAAGAATGAAAAGTATCTTGGGAAAGAAGAGACAGGTCCACACTGGAATAAAGAGAGCATTCTGTCACTGGGAAAACTGGCTTTTCAACAGCTTGTGAATGGCAATCTGATTTTCTATGAAGAAGACCTGAAAGAAGCTGGCATTGATATCAATGAAGCCTCAGTGTACTCAGGATTGTGTACACAGCTCTTTAAAGAGGAATGTGGGCTGTACCAGGACAAGGTGTACTGCTTCGTGCATCTGAGCATTCAGGAGTTTCTGGCTGCTGTATATGTGTTCCTCTCATTCATCAACAACAATGAGAATCTAATGGATGAACCTCAATCAACGTTCAGCAACTTTTTTCGGCTGATCAGAAACAAGCCTGAAGTTACTCTCTACAAGAGTGCTGTGGATAAAGCCTTACAAAGTGAAACAGGAAACCTGGACCTTTTCCTCCGCTTCCTTCTTGGCCTCTCACTGGAGTCCAATCAGAAGCACTTACGAGGTCTACTGACAAAGACAAGAAGCAGCTCACAGAGCCATGAAGAAACAGTCAAGTACATCAAGGAGAAGATCAGGGAGAATCCCTCTTCAGAGAGGTGCATCAATCTGTTCCACTGTCTGAATGAACTGAATGACCATTCTCTAGTGAAGGAGATCCAAGGATACCTGAGATCAGGAAGTGTCTCCAGTGAAGAACTGTCACCTGCACAGTGGTCAGCTCTGGTCTTTGAATTGCTGACTTCAGAAAAGGAGCTGGATGTGTTTGACCTGAAGAAATACTCCAGATCAGAGGAAGGTCTTCTGAGGCTGATGCCAGTGGTCAAAACCTCCAGAGCTGCTCTGTGAGTACATAAAATTATATTTAAGTACTAATCATCAGGAAGAAATATTCAGTTTAGAGTAAAATATGTATTATTAAAAACATAATGAATCAATGCCTTGATGTTCACATTAGTATAACAATATGACCATAACATTCAAGGAGACGGAAGATGAATCTATATGTTGCTTGACAGAGTAAACCAATTGCATCTGCCATTGTACTTCTACACTACTGGTGTTAAATTAACAGAGTGTTTGTGAAATCCTGATGATCTCTTTGCCAGGCTGTCAGGCTGTGGAGTCACAGAGGAAGGCTGTGCTTCTCTGGTCTCAGCTCTGAAGTCAAACCCCTCACACCTGAGAGAGCTGGATCTGAGCTACAATCACCCAGGAGACTCAGGAGTCAGACTGCTCTCTGCTGGACTGGAGGATCCCCACTGTAAACTGGAGACTCTGATGTCAGTATTCCAGTAGTTGGTCAACAAGTGATAACTGTTCACCAGATCCACATGTGTTTACCAGGAATACATAGTCCACATCATATGGACAGTGAAGCATACGGTTTTAAATTTGGCGCTATACTCCAGCATTTTGGATTTGAGAAAAAATGTTTCATATTAATTGACAGTACAGAATGTCAACTTTTATTTCAGGGTATTCATAAATATCTGTGTTACTGTTTAGATATGATAGCACTGTATTTGTCTATTTCTACCATTTTGAAAAAGTCACTTATTCACTTATATTGTATTTAAGTAATCATATGTTTAGTATTTGGTCCCATATTCCTTGCCCTCAGTGATAACATCAAGCGTGTGGTCAGGGCCGGATCTGGGTTTAAGTGATGTAAGGGGTCGCTTATCCCCAGCTGCTAGAGGGCCCCCAACTTCCTGAATTTGCATTAAAACCACAACATTTTTTCTCTACAAGCAATACTTTGTCATTTCTAATAATAATACATGAATTTATGAATAGATATGTCAGGTTTCAGGACACTGATATATCTGAGTATGTTGAAAAAAATTACTACCACCGTTTTCCACCAAAGAATAGCAGTGTGGTTTTAAAATTATTTTAATCTTTGCAGGCTGTCAGGCTGTCTAGTCACAGAGAAAGGCTGTGCTTCTCTAGTCTCAGCTCTGAAGTCAAACCCCTCACACCTGAGAGAGCTGGACCTGAGTAACAATGTCCTGAAGGATTCAGGAGTGAAGCTGCTCTCTGCTGGACTGGAGAATCCCCACTGTAAACTGGAGACTCTGAGGTCAGTATTCCTGTAGTTGGTCAACAAGTGATAACTGTTCACAAGATCCACATGTGTATACCAGGAACACATAGTCCACATCATATGGACAGTGAAGCATACGGTTTTAAATTTGGCGCTATGCTCCAGCATTTTGGATTTGAGAAAAAATGTTTCATGTTAGGTGACAGTACAGAATGTTTTATTTTAGTGTATTCATAAATATCTGTATCACTTTATTTATGTAGGTCTCCCATTTGAAAATATAATGATTATTTCAACAAATAATTTTAGTCAAAAGTTTAGTATTTGGATCAATATTCCTTCCCTGCAGTGATAACATGAAGCTTGTGATTCTACAAACTTGTTGAATGCATTTGCAGTATGATTTGGTTGTGTTTTGGATAATGTTTTTCCCAATAGTAACTGAATGGTGAATAATGTCCTGTCATTTTGGAGTCACTTCACTTGTATTGTCAGTAAGAATAGAAGATGTTTCTGAACACTTCTACATTCATGTGGATGCTACCATGGTTATGAATAATCATTAATGAATCGTGAATGATGATGAATGAGAACGTTACAGAGGCACAAAGATCATACCCCCTCTGTTATTGGTAATGGTGAGAGGTTAGCATGTTTTGTTCTAGCCTCTGTAACTTTCTCACTCATTATTATTCATGGTTCATTCATGATTTTTCTTAATAATGGCATCATCAGGATTAATTTAGTAGTGTTTATAAACATGTTATCTACTCACTTAGAAGATGAATCCAGTCATCATCCACCATTCAGATACTATTGGGCAAAACTTAACCCAAAACACAACCAAAACAAAACTTCAAATGCAACCAATGAGTTTGGGACCAAATACTATACTTTTGACTACTTTAATACACTATAAGTGAATTGGTCAGAATACTTATGACTTCTTCAAATAGGGGGACTAGATACATACAGTGCTTTTATTTTTCTAAATGCTGAAACAGATATATATGAAAATACCTTTAAATAAAAGGTGACATTATATACTGTCACCTCATATGAAACATTTGATCTAAAAATACACAATGCTGGAGTACAGAGACACATTTAAAATGTTAGCTTCACTGTCAAACTAGATATGGTGTGGACTGTATACTCAATACAATCTAAATATGATACTTCACTGTCTGTCTTTTGACTGATACTGCTTTTTAAACTGGTCTGGTCAGTCTACTCAAATATTTGTACTATAAATGTTTTTCTCTACAATTCAATACTTTGATCATTTGTAATTTCTAATAATGATACATTCATTTGTGAATAAATATGTCAGGTTTCAGGACACTGAAATGTCTGAATATGTTTAAAAAAATATACTGCCACTATTTTCAAGTCCAAATAATCGCAGTGTGGTTGTAATATGATTTGACTCTTTGCAGGCTGTCAGGCTGTCTAGTGACAGAGGAAGGCTGTGCTTCTCTGGTCTCAGCTCTGAAGTCAAACCCCTCACACCTGAGAGAGCTGGATCTGAGTAACAATGACCTGAAGGATATAGGAGTGAAGCTGCTCTCTGCTGGACTGGAGAATCCCCACTGTAAACTGGAGACTCTGAGGTCAGTATTCCTGTAGTTGGTCAACAAGTGATAACTGTTCACCAGATCCACATGTGTTTACCAGGAACACATAGTCCACATCATATGGACAGTGAAGCATACGGTTTGAAATTTGGCGCTATACTCCAGCATTTTGGATTTGAGAAAAAATGTTTCATAATAGGTGACAGTACAGAATGTCAACTTTTATTTCAGGGTATTCATAAATATCTGTGTTACTGTTTAGATATGATAGCACTGTATTTGTCTATTTCTACCATTTTGAAAAAGTCACTTATTCACTTATATTGTATTTAAGTAATCATATGTTTAGTATTTGGTCCCATATTCCTTGCCCTCAGTGATAACATCAAGCGTGTGGTCAGGGCCGGATCTGGGTTTAAGTGATGTAAGGGGTCGCTTAGCCCCAGCTGCTAGAGGGCCCCCAACTTCCTGAATTTGCATTAAAACCACAAACATTTTTCTCTACAAGCAATACTTTGTCATTTCTAATAATAATACATTAATTTATGAATAGATATGTCAGGTTTCAGGACACTGATATATCTGAGTATGTTGAAAAAAATTACTACCACCGTTTTCCACCAAAGAATAGCAGTATGGTTTTAAAATTATTTTAATCTTTGCAGGCTGTCAGGCTGTCTAGTCACAGAGAAAGGCTGTGCTTCTCTAGTCTCAGCTCTGAAATCAAACCCCTCACACCTGAGAGAGCTGGACCTGAGTAACAATGACCTGAAGGATTCAGGAGTGAAGCTGCTCTCTGCTGGACTGGAGAATCCCCACTGTAAACTGGAGACTCTGAGGTCAGTATTCCTGTAGTTGGTCAACAAGTGATAACTGTTCACCAGATCCACATGTGTTTACCAAGAACACATAGTCCACATCATATGGACAGTGAAGCATACAGTTTTAAATTTGCCGCTGTGCTCCAGCATTTTGGATTTGAGATACAATGTTTCATAATAGGTGACAGTACAGAATGTCAACTTTTATTTCAGGGTATTCATAAATATCTGTGTTACTGTTTAGATATGATAGCACTGTATTTGTCTATTTCTACCATTTTGAAAAAGTCACTTATTCACTTATATTGTATTTAAGTAATCATAAGTTTAGTATTTGGTCCCATATTCCTTGCCCTCAGTGATAACATCAAGCGTGTGGTCAGGGCCGGATCTGGGTTTAAGTGATGTAAGGGGTCGCTTAGCCCCAGCTGCTAGAGGGCCCCCAACTTCCTGAATTTGCATTAAAACCACAAATTTTTTTCTCTACAAGCAATACTTTGTCATTTCTAATAATAATACATTAATTTATGAATAGATATGTCAGGTTTCAGGACACTGATATATCTGAGTATGTTGAAAAAAATTACTACCACCGTTTTCCACCAAAGAATAGCAGTGTGCTTTTAAAATTACAGAATGTCAACTTTTATTTCAGGTTATTCATAAATATCTGTTTTCCCATTTAGAAATGAAAGCATAATGATACATTAATTTATGAATATATACTCTGAAAAAAAATAAATGTCCTGTCACTGTCAACTGCGTTTCTTTTTTAGCAAACTGATTATGTGTAAATATTTGTATGAACAAGATTCAACAACTGAGACATAAACTGTACAAGTTCCTCAGACATGTGACTAACAGAAATGTAATAATGTGTCCCTGAACAAAGGGGGTCAAAATCAAAAGTAACAGTCAGTGTCTGGTGTTTCCACCAGCAGCATTAAGTACTACAGTTCATCTCCTCCTCATGGACTGAACCAGATTTACCAGTTCTTGCTGTGAGCACTGATGGAGGGATTGTGTGTTCCTGGTGTAACTCGGGCAGTTGTTGTTGTTGCCATCCTGTACCTGTCCCTCAGGTGTGATGTTCGGATGTACTGATCCTGTGCAGGTGTTGTTACACGTGGTCAGCCACTACGAGGACAATCAGCTGTCCGTCCTGTCTCCCTGTAGCGCTGTCTTAGGCGTCTCACAGTACGGACATTGCAATGTATTGCCCTGGCCACATCTGCAGTCCTCATGCCTCCTTGCAGCATGCCTAAGGCACGTTCACCAGATGAGCAGGGACCCTGGGCATCTTTCTTTTGGTGTTTTTCAGAGTCAGTAGAAAGGCCTCTTTAGTGTCCTAAGTTTTCATAACTGTGACCTTAATTGCCTTCCGTCTGTAAGCTGTTAGTGTCTTAATGACCGTTCCAGATGTGCATGTTCAGTAATTGTTTATGGTTCATTGAACAAGCAGGGAAACAGTGTTTTAAACCTTTACAATGAAGATCTGGGAAGTTATTTGGATTTTTACGAATTATCTTTGAAAGACAGGGTCCTGAAAAATGGACGTTTCTTTTTTTGCTGAGTATATATGGAGGGTTTCAGGACACTGATATATCTGAATATGTTGAAACACATTACTGCCACTATTTTCAAGTCCAAATAATCGCAGTGTGGTTGTAATATGATTTGACTCTTTGCAGGCTGTCAGGCTGTCTAGTGACAGAGGAAGGCTGTGCTTCTCTGGTCTCAGCTCTGAAGTCAAACCCCTCACACCTGAGAGAGCTGGACCTGAGCTACAATCACCCAGGAGACTCAGGAGTCAGACTGCTCTCTGCTGGACTGGAGGATCCACACTGCAGACTGGAGAAACTCAAGTATGTAGAGGGTTTATGTCAATGTTCATATCAGACATGTTGGAGTTATCAGGCTAGTTAAGACAAACATTATTACCACCATTTGGACTGACTTATATGATGACTGTGGGGGGGGGGGGGGGGTACTGTACAGTGTTTGTGTGTCCAGTGGGTGTGTGTCCAATGAGTGTGTGTCCAGTGTGTGTGTGTGTGTGTGTGTAAGTATTCTGTGTGTGTGTGTGTGTGTGTGTGTGTGTGTGTGTGTGTGTGTGTGTGTGTGTGTGTGTGTGTGTGTGTGTGTGTGTGTGTGTGTGTGTGTGTGTGTGTGGTCACGTGTATCCCTCAATGTCTGTCTGTTCTTCTACTTACCGTTATAGTGTGGAACATGGTGGAGAGAACACAATGAAACCTGGACTTAGAAAATGTGAGTGTTGACTGCTGTGAAGAATATGACTAAGAATAAGTCTTAATTCAAGTTAAGTCAAAGTCAAAGACCACCATCATTACTTACTTGGTTACAGAAGCACAAATCAGGGACACCAAAGTTTAGAAAGAGTTGATTTGACAATGTGTGTGTCTGTGTATGTGTGTGGCGTGTTTGTGTTACATTAGAAATGTGTGTGTGTGTGTGTGTGTGTGTGTCCAGGATGTGTGTGTCCAGGATGTGTGTGTCCAGGATGTATATGTGTGTGTCCAGGATGTGTGTGTGTGTGTGTGTGTGTGTGTGTGTGTGTAATCAATGTGAATAAGTGTGTTTTATATCACCGTACAGTATAACATATGATCATTCAACAAGTCTCAAGTTACCTTAACTTCTCCTTTTGATACCTAGAAACATCTACATTAAATGAATTAGTGAAAAGTGAGTTAACATTCTAATGTGAATGATGATGATTTCTAATATTGTGTCTGGTTTCATCCATCAGATGTCTGTGATCTCACACTGGACCCAAACACAGTAAACAGAAACCTCTCTCTGTCTGAGAAGAACAGAAAGGTGACATGTAGGAGAGAGGAGCAGCCGTATCCTGAACACCCAGAGAGATTTGAGAACTGGGAACAGGTGCTGTGTAGAGAGGGTCTGACTGGGCGCTGTTACTGGGAGGTAGAGAGGACTGGGGAATGGGCTGATATAGGAGTGACATATAAAGGAATCAGCAGGAGAGGAAGGGGTGATGACTGTCTGATTGGATACAATGACAAGTCCTGGAGTCTGTTCTGCTTTGACAACAGTTACACTGCCTGGCACAATAATAACTCCACTACCATAGACGTCTCCTCCTCCAGCTCCCACAATAATAACTCCACTACCATAGACGTCCCCTCCTCCAGCTCCAACAGAGTAGGAGTGTACCTGGACTGGCCAGCTGGCACTCTGTCCTTCTACAGAGTCTCCTCTGACACACTGACCCACCTGAACACATTCTACACCACATTCACTGAGCCCCTCTATCCAGGGTTTGGGGTTTATGATGGTGACTCCTCAGTGACACTAAAATAATAACTATGGTAACCATACACACACACACACACTGGACACACACACACAAACTGGACACACACACACACACACACACACACACACTGGACACACACACACACACTAGACACACACACACACACACACACTGAACACACACACACAACCACAAACACACAGACACACTGGACACACACACACACACACACACACAGAGGACACACAAACTCACAGGACACACACACTGGACACATACACACACAACCACAGACACAATGGACACACTGGACACACACACACTGGACACACACACACACACACTGGATACACACACACACACACACACACACACACTGGACACTCACACATAGTGGACACACACACACACACACACTGGACACACACACACACACTGGACATACACACACAACCACACACACTGGACACACTGGACACACAACCACACACACAGGACACACACACACACTGGACTCACACACACTGAACATACACACACTGAACATACACACACTGAACATGCACACACAACCACACAAACACTGGACACTCACACACACTGGACACTCACACACACTGGACACACACACACACACACTGGACACACACACACACACTGGACACACACACACACACTGGACACACACACAATGGACACACACACAAACACTGGACATGCACACACACTGGACACACACATACACACACACTGGACACTCACACACACACACACACACTGGACACACACACACACACACTGGACACACACACACACACACTGGATACACATACACAATGTACACAAACATACTGGACATACACACAGGACACACACAAACAACCACAGACACACACACTTGACACACAATCACTGGACATACACTGACACTGTACACACACACTGGACACTCACACACACTGGACACACACACACACACACACACACACACTGGAAATACACACACAACCACTGGACACACACATACTGGACATACACACAGGACACACACACAGCCAAACTGTATACACACACACACACACTGGACACACACACACACACACACACACACACACACACACGCACGCACGCACGCACACTGGACATGCACACACACACACACTGGACACACACACACACGCACACACACACACACTGGACATACACACACACACATACACATTGGACACACACTGGACATACACACACACATTGGACACACACACACACACACACACACACACAATTGCACTCGTTCTCCTGAATATACACACACACACACACACACACAAACACACTGGTCATGCACACACACACACACACACACACTGGACACACACACAATGGGCACACACACTGGACACACACACTAGACACACGTGACAAACACACACATACTGGACACACACACACACACATTCTTGCGCAAGCCCCCTCATGGGGCCTACCAGTTTTTTTATGTGTTGTGGGATCCACCCTTTCCAGTGGTCCTACACTGCTGTATAAAACAACATTAGATCTAAAAAAAAATATCAATCATTAATATCACTTAAATTTGACAAATTTCTAAAGTTTTGTCTAAAAAGGTATTTGGCCCCTTGTGGGGACCGTTTCTAGGATTGCCGACTTGTGGGGTCCGCCCACATACACACATACATACCAAGTTTTTATATGTTAATGGGCCCAAGGTCACTATCTGCAGCTGCTGACACCAGCCTTTATTATTACTCCCAGTTTCCTTATTTTGGACTAAAATAGTTATTTTTGTAATGAGTAATTATGTATATATGTGAAACTTTCCATCTGCCTTTACAGATTACAAGACATACGGCTTCAAAGACAGTTTTATGACAAAACTGAAATGACCAATTTTATTGTAATGACACAGTTTATGCCACACAGTTGTCAGTAAATAAACTTTTTATGAAATGATTAAAACAAATTATTAATTTAATGTCTAGAGGTCTGTACAATCTGCACTCAGCCTGAATTTTTATGTAAACCCAGCAGTTTCTCTTATATAGGCATTGAAATTATATGTTTCATTGGACTGCATCCATAATGTCATGTTAACACAAGTTGTTCTTTCCAGTGAAGCCTCAAATTTTGAAATCATGATACAGAGATATTTAAAGAAATGAAAAATCCTTTGAAATATTTAACATATGCCCCACACACTTTCAGTGTTCAGGCCCTAAAATAAATAAATAAAAATATTAAAATAAATAAGAATATATCAATATCCATCCAACATCCACACATCCAACATCCATCCATATATCCAACATCTGTTCAACATCCATCCATCCATATATCCAACATCTGGTCAACATCCATCCATCCATCCATCCAACATCTGGTCAACATCCATCCATCCAACATCTGTTCAACATCCATCCATCCATATATCCAACATCTATTCAAGATCCATCCATCCATCCATATATCCAACATCTGGTCAACATCCATCCATCCATCCATATATCTAACATCTATTCAAGATCCATCCATCCATCCATATATCCAACATCTGGTCAACATCCATCCATCCAGCCATCATCTACCCTACATCCATCCAACATCCATCCAACATCTACCCTACATCCATCCAACATCCATCCAGCCATCATCTACCCTACATCCATCCAACATCCATCCATCCAACATCTACCCTACATCCATCCAACATCCATCCATCCAACATCTACCCTACATCCATCCAACATCCATCCAGCCATCATCTACCCTACATCCATCCAACATCCATCCATCCAACATCTACCTTACATCCATCCAACATCCATCCAGTCTTCATCTACCCTACATCCATCCAACATCCATCCATCCAACATCCATCCATCCAACATCTACCCTACATCCATCCAACATCCATCCATACAACATCTACCCTACATCCATCCAACATCCATCCATCCAACATCTACCCTACATCCATCCAACATCCATCCATCCAACATCTACCCTACATCCATCCAACATCCATCCAGCCATCATCTACCCTACATCCATCCAACATTCATCCATCAAACATCTACCCTACATCCATCCAACATCCATCCAGCCATCATCTACTCTACATCCATCCAACATTCATCCATCAAACATCTACCCTACATCCATCAAACATCCATCATCTATCCTACATCCATCCATCTCTCGAACATCCATCCAACATCCATCCATCCAACATCTACCCTACATCCATCCAACATCCATCCAGCCATCATCTACACTACATCCATCCAACATCCATCCATCAAACATCCATCCAACATCCATCCAGCCATCATCTACCCTACATCCATCCAACATTCATCCATCAAACATCTACCCTACATCCATCAAACATCCATCATCTATCCTACATCCATCCATCTCTCGAACATCCATCCAACATCCATCCATCCAACATCTACCCTACATCCATCCAACATCCATCCAACCATCATCTACCCTACATTCATCCAACATTCATCCATCAAACATCTACCCTACATCCATCCATCTCTCGAACATCCATCCATCCATCTATCAAACATCTATCCAACATCCATCTCTCGAACATCCATCAAATTAAAAATTAAATTAAATAAGAACTGTGAAATGTGTATATTTGTAGGCCACTGGACAGCCATAAAACCTGAGCAAACCCCTACAATAACAACAACAACAACAACAACAACAACAACAACAACAAAAAGGTTACAACAGAACACAACCAAAGACAAAACATTTTAAGATCCTACCTCTAATGTTTTGGTTTTACCTCAGTTCCATTAGGTGCTTTCACACTAGACTTTTCTTCTCAGGGCTGTAATGCGATTTTTAACATAATATTTAACTGCTTTCCAGTCTCTGTTTCTGAGAGCTTGAGGTTCTGCAGTAATACAGCGCTGACACTCTTCTTTACCAGGAACTTGATTCATTACAATAAATCTCCTCAAATGTGTGTCCACTGCAGCACACTCGTCTGGGGTCCAGCTTCTTTTGACGGCCGTTTGTTTTCCTATGTAGGCAAAAACACAAAACATTGTAGGTTTTCTTTTATAAAGAAATTTTAATCTTACTTAACCCTGTAAGACCCACTGTTTCAGAATTACAACAATTGTGGTTATTCCCCAAAACCCCTTGTCTTTTTTTTATTGTTTGTTTGTTTATACAACCACATCAATATGATCTGTGGGTCCTACATTTTATTCCCACCATGTAATTGGATCCAGGATTTGTATACAAAGCCCACCCTTAAGTCAAGAAGTGACACATCCTACAACTTTCTGATCAAGCAACATCCCTTTGATTTACTGGACTGGATTCATCTTCAAGTAAGTAAAATGCTTGGAATATGTTTTGTTTGTGCAAATCTGCCCTTTCTTAGTCTACTGATAAACAAAATGTTCTTATCAATTTATAGTCAAAGTGCTTATTATCATTAGACCTATAACCTTCATTTAACCAGGTCTGTCCCATTGAGATCCAAGATCTCTTTTGCAAGAGACACCTGGCCACACCTGGCCAATCCTCCAAGTTGTGCGGGATGCTCCTGGTGCTTTGTTCTGGCACAGGTGTAAATGTTCATCACTGTTAGATTTTGTTGTAAACTGGACGCTGAATGCATTCCTGTAAGGATTACAATCACAGTCTACTATAGGTGAGCCATTAGGTATAGTGTGACCGGTGAGATGTGTGAATAGGCTGCTTCAGTCCAAAGTGTGAACACGTCATAATGAGGCATGTGTGCTATTTGTATATACAATGTACATTTGTTTCAATTTTATCTTTTTCATTTCAGAATGCCACCAGCAAGGAGAAATCCTCGGTACAATGTGCACAATGTAATTGCCATCATCCAAAAAGGAGAAAGTGATGTGGACATAGATTTTGACGACACTGATGCAAGTGATGAAGAATCACATATTGATGTCTCTGTGGACAAAGAAAACCAAGAACCTACCGATTGTCCAGCTAATGTGAATATTGAGCCCGGGCAATCAAAGAAATACATCATGCCACATGACAGACGTCACTGATTTTTCTGACCAAGCTCTCACAGATGATGTCACCTCCCTCCACACACCACTGCAATACTTCCAAAAGTTTGTGTCAGAAGATTTGGTTCAAGCTCTGGCAACAAATACGAATGAGTACAGCATTCAAAATGACGAAAGATCAGTCAACACTAATACAAAAGAAATACAGGCAGCATTGGGCATGTACCTGAGGATGGAACATTACATTTTGTAAACAATTTAACCGTGCCAGAGACTGAAAAGAGGGACAAACTCTGGAAACTCAGACCACGGCTTGATTCACTCAGAGAAAACTGCCTGCAGGTGGTACCAAAAGAGCACATTCCATGGACAAGATGATGATACCCTTCAACGGGAAGTTCAGCAGCATCAAGAAGTAGATGCAAGGTAATCTACGCTCATGGGGCTTTAAAGTATGGGTGAAAGCTGGAATCTCTAGCATGATGCTTGACTTTGATGTTTACCAAGGGAGCAACAATGAAGTACGAGTCAAATCTGAACTTGGATTGTCAGGTGATGTTGTAATGAAGCTTGCCTCCACATTTCCAAAGGGTCAACACAACAAGATCTAGGCAGACAACTACTTCACCTCCGTTCCACTGGTAGTGAAGCTCCTTGAGCAAGGAATACATTATGTGGGAACAGCCAGGCAAGTGCATCTACCCAACTGTAATCTTTACATGTGAAGAGCTTGAAGAAGAAGGGCAGAGGAAGCTTTGACCACAGAGTGGAGGGGAAACAACATCTGTGCTGTCAAATGGTACGACAACAGGGCGGTGACACTTGTGTCATCCTTCGCTGGACCAGAACCTGTTCAGGAGATTCAACACTGGGACAAAGCCGCCAAAACCTACATTGACGTTAGAAAGGCTTCCATTGTGGGCATCTACAATAAATACATGGGAGGTGTGGATTTGTTGGACTCATTTACAGCAAAACACAAGTATGCACTGAAATCCTGGCGGTGGTACATGTACATCTTCTGGCACACAATCACCCTTGCTGTGGTCAACCCTGGCTCCTCTACAAGCAGCACAGCCTATGCTCTCAGGATGCCAAAGAAGGAGATACTGAACATGAGAAAGTTCCAAGCACAGCTGGCTTCCTCTCTCATTACGGTAATGATCTATTTGTGCCATTTACCTTGTTTGTGATAAATCAGACTGGTATTTGAGATGTACATAAATTGATACATTTGTTCTTTATATTCTAATCTGGTGGACACAACACTGAAAACGCCAAAGAGAGGACGGCCATCTTCAATCAACAAGAGCCCAGAGACAGGAGCCCTCTGAATAGTGGAAAGAAACCCCACATGGATGATGGAAGTCCAAAGGCTCCCTCTTCTAAAAAGTCACGCAAACCACCGCCCATGGATGTGCGCATGGACCAAACTGGACATTTCCCCCTGAAGACAAAGAGAGGGCACTGCAGACATTGCAGTAAAGGGTACACCAATACCCAATGCAGCAAGTGTGATGTCCGCCTCTGTTTTTCAGAGGACAGGAACCGTTTCTGGGATTACCACTATAAGTAAAGGTGGACTTCACACTGAGCACACAGATTTCAGTGGAGAGCAAGAGAACACTGCAGACATTGCACTGTTAACAATGTAAATAAATAAAGTTATTATTTGTTGGAATAAACAACTCTTCATAATAACATGACTGAGATTATTATTCATTTTATACACTGGTTTGGTAAAAACAAAAACACTGCAAATTAATCCTTAATTATGCAGCTTGATGGGCACCTCTTCGGACCTGACGTGCTGCCCAGCTACGCAAACGCAGCTACGTGGATGTACTCTCTTGTGATTGGCCAGAGTGATCACGAGTCTCCGAATGTTTGGGTCTCGTTGCTGAAAGAGTGCATGAAGCGGTGGAAAAACCCCCCCAGCCCCCCTGTGCTGCCAGCTTCTCAAAGCCCCGTTCTCCCTCTTTTGCCAAAACCACCATGAGAACGACTGACAACTGGCTGAAGGAAGAGCTGCAACAGGTGAACGAAAGGCAGAAAGCAACGGAGGAGTGCCTGCTCAGACGCATTCCGTTTAGTTTTGCTTTTTAACTTTATTTATAGTTAACTGTTTTGATTGCATTCTTTTTTCTTTTTGTGTTGTATTTATTAAACTGAGTGGTTTGCAGTGGCTCATTGTACTTCTGACGGCATTACATTATAATTCTGGAAAAGAAACTGCAACAGGATGCTTTTACCCTACACTCGAGTATAAACACACACTCTCTCACTTAAAGCAATTTTATTCTTTCTTGCATTTCACAAAATAATAATAATAATAAAAACAATAATAATGATAATATTTCCTATTTATAAGGCACTTTTAAAAGGTCATTTAATAAAGTCAGCTGCATGTGGAGGCTTAATGAGACTTGGATGAAGGAACACTAGCAGTTAGGAGGTATTTAAGGTGATTATAGGTTGTTCCAGTTTTTCAACTGGTCACTGTACACCTCCGTTGTTGGAGGAAATGCAAGCATTTTTCCTGAGTAACTCCATAAAGTGTTAAAGATTTTTTTTTTTACTTATTGATATAAAGGTGATAATGCCAGTCTTTCCCCAACCCTACAACCTGCGACAATGCAGGCTCACAAGGTCTGTTCCTGCAACAGCTTCTTTCAAGCCACTGTCAGGCTTGTGGCACCGGACAGTAAGGAGGGACAGACATATTTCAAGTGTTGAGTCAAGGAAGCAAAGTAAAAGCCCTTAAAAATAAATGAGCAGCTCTGGCCCAAAAGAGAGTGCAAGCCCCAAAGCTTACCTCTCTTTTTTGCAGACACACTCCGGTTTTGGACTTGTGATGTGGAGGGACATTCTTGCAGGGATGACATGCTGACCTCATCTTCTGACCCCTCTTCTCTTGGCATACTGACATCTGGACAAAGAAATAACTTTATTGTAGTATACACTACATGAAATATGTAATAGCCGTCAGTACAGTGGTTGTGTTATTTTATAAAATAATTTAGTATATTCAATTCAATTTTCAATTCAGTTTATTTATATAGCGCCGATTCACAACAGATGTCGTCTCAAGGCACTTAACAAGAAGTCAGTATATGGGATTTGTGTCTCTTAAAGAGAGACACAGTTTATTTCATCCCGTCTCCTATCGTCCTAAATTATTTTCAAGTGACTAGTGACGTGAAAATATTAGTCGTCATGTTAGCCCAGGGATGGGCAACTCCGGTCCTCAAGGGCCACTATTCTGCAGGTCTGAGATTTTTCCCTGCTTCAACACACCTGATTCAAATTAAATAGATCAAACAGCTTGTTGCCAAGCTCTGCACAATGAATCAGGTGTGTTGCAGCAGGGAAACATCTAAGACCTAAAGGATAGTGGCCGTCAAGCAGTATATTTCCTCATATAGTGTACGGACAACAGAGCCTCCCACGCAGTCCACTAGTGCTGAAGTAGCTGTGCGCCGAAAAGATTGTATATTGGACAATATAAGATGAACTGATTTCATCAGACAGAAAGCGACTGTTGTTACTGACATTACAAGTAGCATCAACGTTTAGGTTAGTGTGCCCTCACACTAGGTTAGTGAAATGCACGAAAGGTAAGAATTGCGTTCAAGCTCACCGGTTGCAGACACTCCCTGGTTTTGACTTTGTGATGTGGAGGTACATTCTTGCGTGGATGACATGCTGACCTCATCGTCTGACCCATCATCTCCTAGCATACTGACATCTGGAGAGGGAAATAACTTAAGAATACAATACACAAAATATCTAAAACGGATCATTTAGAATCAATTTAGGAACATCGTATACACATACCTTCAATGTCCTCTGCTAAAGGTCCCTCCATGTCAATGGTCTCTAAAATGATAATTGATAAAAAATTTAGTTTGGAAAGCTGAAACTATGGGCAATCTGCAAGAGTATACAACAGTAGTATTATCGCTCATCCCGTCACCATTACTGCCCTATGTTTTACATGGTAAATAGTTGTTTTTACCATTCACATCGACTTGTATTTCATCGAGGCTCTTTCCTTTGTAATCTCCTAGGCGTCCTTGTTCCATTGCCAGGAGGACTTTACTTACTTTGGCTAATTGGAGGGTGCTTTCTGGGAGCCTGTAGTGTTTCCTGTGAACAGCGATATTATGACCAAGGAAGTCTGCCAACTGGTCGAGCTCGGTGGTTTTGAGGTTCAAAACAGTAGACAGGGTAGCAATATGTTTCCTCAGTTGAATTGATGTTAGCGCTTGAGGATTTTTTATGTCAGCACATTCACTGACAAATTGCCTCATGCAGTCACAAGCCCTGAGGTAATGGGCAGATTTTGGCAATGCAAACAGATATTCATTGTCCTTCAGCACCCCACATTCTTCTCTGCTCTCTGTAAGAGCATCAAGTGATTCTCTCATTAATGGGGTTAGAAGAACAGGAACCTTCCTTCCTCTTTTTCCAACAATTGCTATTCGCACAAAATGCCTGCAGAGCTTCTGCTCAAGCGCTGTGAGGGCCAAATTTACATCTCCCTGTTCCTCTGATGTGTCCTTCGATAAGTATGCAGACAGGCGCATTCGGGACACTTCACCTGCTCTCCGCCGATTAAAAAGCATAACTTGAGTCAGCGTTACTTTTGCAAGTTCCTTCCAATTTGTGGATGAACGATGTTCTTTTAAATCTTTGAGATGTTGCTGCTGTTTTTCTTCTAGATAGCAATGTAGCCTTTGGATATCTTGTGTAAGAGGTAAAAGTTGCGGTGCATTCCATTTGGCCCGGTTAAGCTGGGTTAATGCCTGGCCTGCAATATCAAACCTCCAACTCTCTAAATACAACTGTGCGAACTCCTCAGCATCTTTAATGGTTTCTTTATCTTTCTTTTTCAGTCCTTCGGACTTAATAAACATAGCCAACGAATGCAGGCTGTGTCCTACCTTGCGTGCAAGAGAGGGACATTGGTATATGCCAGTTTCCTCACTGAATCCAGATAGGTTCTTTGCAGCTCTGACAACCTGGGAGTACTGTTCAGGTTTGATGAGTTCTTGAATGGTCTTCACATGTGTGATTTTTTTAGCTTCCAATAAAAGCCTGCCAAGTTCTCTCAGTTTTTGGCGTATATACTGGTGTTGACTGACTATCTTCTCATTCTTTTTGAACAACCTGAACCCATAATTGAGGATGCAGTTGTCTCCTTTAATTGCAACTGCAATCTTGTCCTGAATCATTACACTCAAGAACTTCCAATACGCGTCTGTATATTCCGATGGAGAAGGTTCAGCACACAATGCCTGAACTCTATTTTTACCTGGTTTAGTACTTTCGGGTTTGAAGCTGCAGACCTTGAAATGCCCCCACATCGCTCTTCTTGATAACAACCCA
The DNA here is from genome assembly GCA_023634145.1 of Thymallus thymallus. Taxonomy (NCBI): domain Eukaryota; kingdom Metazoa; phylum Chordata; class Actinopteri; order Salmoniformes; family Salmonidae; genus Thymallus; species Thymallus thymallus. The sequence goes on along the minus strand of CM042397.1, from coordinate 7,056,310 downwards.
TAGCAGTGAATGCAATGTGCAAATTTATGTCCCTCTGATTTTTTTCCTGGTTGTTTACATGGGATTAGGTTTCCTTTTTGTGTTTCCAAAACATGACTGTTGTGCTCGAAGTTTCCCTTATTTCGTATGTAGTCCAATTGTAGTTTTCTTTCCTTTGAGTTTTTTGGAAAACTGAATGCTTTCGCAACATCCAATTCATCTTGGTGTTTACGCCACAAGTGTCTTGACATTTTCTGGACAAACTTCCTGCAATAAAAGCAGAAATGTTTCTTGTTATAGCTTCTGGATCCATCATCTTTCTTTAAAGTTGGACTGACAATGATATACTGCTCTTCTTTCAGGGGCACTGAAACATTGTTTTCAGAATATGTTGCGATTTCCTTTTCATTCCCATCAACTCTGCTATTTGGAAATCTTTGTGTGGGATCATGACATCTTTCCAAAAATCTTCTCTGGCTAAAGTCAAATTGGCTATGACTAGAGGATTCACTTCCACTTTCCCTGGGCTTAGACTTGCTCTGTCTGGAGGACTCGCTTCCACTCTCTCTGGAGGATCTACTTCCACTCTCCCTGGGCTTAGACTTGCTCTGTCTGGAGGACTCGCTTCCACTCTCTCTGGAGGATCTACTTCCAATCTCCCTGGGCTTAGACTTGCTCTGTCTGGAGGACTCGCTTCCACTCTCTCTGGAGGATCTACTTCCACTCTCCCTGGACTTAGACTTGCTCTGTCTGGAGGACTCGCTTCCACTCTCTCGGGAGGATCTACTTCCACTCTCCCTGGGCTTAGACTTGCTCTGTCTGGAGGACTCGCTTCCACTCTCTCTGGAGGATCTACTTCCACACTCCCTGGGCTTAGACTTGCTCTGTCTGGAGGACTCGCTTCCACTCTCTCGGGAGGATCTACTTCTTCTCTCTCTGGGCTTAAACTTGCTCTGACTGGATGATGCACCTTTGTTCTTTTTTTCCTTTCCCAGGGTTAATTCCATACTGCTATCACTTTCTGTGCTTTCATCTATGGGATTTGGAATATACTCCTCTTCGCTACCTAAGTTTGAGTCATCCGATTCCATGAGATTCATCTGAATCTTTAAAAACAAACACACATCTGTTAATAACTATTTTTGCAACATTAAATATAAAAAACCTGAGTATACTGATTGAACAGGCTCAGGATACTAAATGAAGAAAAATCTGTATGGACCATTTTCAGTACAAGTAAATTGACAAATTAGAAGAATCCCCATCAGACTCACTAGCAAGAGCAACAGACATTTTCACAATCATGAAAACACAAAAGAACCAAACCCCCCCCCCCCCCCCCCAAAAAAAAATGACTTACCGGATGGCAAGACCTTCTTCTCAGCTTCTGTGAATCCCTTTCAGGCTTAAAAAAAGGAGTCCCCTCTGCGCTGTCACTACTTGAATCATAGAGACTGTGGGTAAAATCTTGTACTCTATCCATCTGCAAAAAGGGAGACATGGAGATATTTTGCTGTATGATTGCTGTATTTTTAATTGATAGGGAGACCATTCAGAGGTTGTCAGGTGAGCTAGACACCTATGAAAATTATTGACCAATATTACCCCTCCATCCACCTGCTGAGGCCCATGTCCAAACTGCCTTCCAGGTGAAGTAAACGTTGACAAAATTATTTAAAAAGAGTAACGTTTCAGTTTTCATGCATTTGATTGTTAAATTTAATGACTTCACAGCAAATGATTCATCATAATGATATAGTGTCATTCCTGTAGACATGGAACTACTCAAGAGAGAGGGAGAGATTAGTCAATCATTTTCCAAAGTGTCTTCCTCACCTCACAATTGTCTCCCTATCAATTAAAAATCAGCAATCAGTCAGAAAAGAAGAGTCGAGCTTCTCTAATAAATTTTTACTGATTGATTGTTGGTGATCTCTATTTAATTGATAATTAATGCACCAGGCGAGGAGGAGGACTCGACCGGATTTTGGCAACAGAGACCGGCAGCGGTGTCCGGGAGTGATAGCGTCGGCCTACCGGGGTTTGTCCCGGTATGCTGGCTGACCAGTAGCCTACACCACTGGGCACGTTGTATCTTTTTTTTTTTTTTTAAGCACACACCTGAGCGCTGATCACTGGACATCACTCCTGCAGGTGTTTATGCCAATCCAATAGATTCAATTTCAAATGAGTCCATTTAGATTCAGATTTTAAAAGCAATTGTTCAAAACAATCGATTCAGGTTCAAAGTGAATGATTCCCATTCAAATATAAAATAATTCAAATTCGCTTACTAGTGGCACAAAATTTATCACATAAGCAAGTTAATTATATTGTTAAAATGTGTTTTGGGGCTTACCAGAATGCTTTTTGTGCGTCTCAGTGGTGGAACAAGTTCATCATCCGATTGATTGTTGGAATGGTTGCTTGGAGAAGCCTCATCTTTCACAACAGTTTCATCTGAATCGTACAAATGATCTGAAACATCTGGGCCAATATCATTCTGCCCTATAATAACATCCAGGTGTGGGGTGGGAGGTTTGTTTTCCATACCATCCTCATCAGTTTCATCACTATCTGGATAATCAACCAATGAAAATCCTTGGACAGTAAATACCTAAAAATAAACAAAAATTCATTAAGTATGGAGTTAGAAAGGTTGGCCAAAGAAACATGGCATGGTCTGACTAAAAATCTAAATCCAGAAATGTGAACATCAGCCCTTTTAGACAGTGTACAATTATAAATGTTAAAATCAGAGTACAGCTATACTATAGTATTGCAATACTATCATATAGTTGCCTGAGGAAGACCATTTGGATCGAAACGTTTGTTTTTTAGTCAATAAAAAAGGTAACTGTGAGCTTTAACCCAGTATGCAGATTTTCTTCTTTTTTCTACCCAAATGTTACCATAATGCATTAAAAGGTGCCCCACAAGAATGGGACTGGAAAGATGCCAGTGTGTGATACATTTCCTGGCCTTTACAACCCAATAAGGTCACCTGACTACTTTAAAGCCCCATGAGCATTGGTCCATGGTCCAAGTGACCATTACAGGGGTTTTCAGTGCATCAAATCAAAATATTTAAAATCAAAATTCAAATCAAAAAGATGCTTTAAAACATCTAACAGCTCAGACACAGTATACAATTACGAATGTTAAAATCACATTTGAGGTCATGTCAGGTGTTGCCATAGTGCATTAAAAACAATTACAGTAAGAACTGGACGGAAGGGCCCCACATGGGTCAGACTACAGACATATGAGTGTGTAAAGGAGAGACTAGAGAAACAAATGTATTTGGAAGATGGAAGGACCCCATAAGAACATGACTGGAAACATGCCGGTGTGTGTGACATTACCTGGCCTTTAACAGCCAATATAAAGCCACATAAGCATTGGTCCACTTTAGTAATAGAACACCACCACATACATGTCAGCATAGATGAATGTGTTTGAATGTACTTTTACCTGTGTGCAGGTCTGATCTGGGTTTGGTCCATCATTAAGCGTCTTAGGAACAGGGCTGGTCTCATTCTCTTCTGCTGCGGCAGGAGCTTGGTTTTTTTTCAACTGGATTGCAGATAAAGAAGAACTCATTTTAACACACATCACAGATCAAAGATTAAATGCATTTCCATAGACAGTCAAGAGTAATATTGGAAACATGGTTAATATTGGAGAAATACAATGTAAAAAAATAAATCTCTATACTTAATCTAACCAACTCACCTTACTGCGCCAAGGCCATTTTGAATCACCATAGTTGTAATCAATTTCATCTCCTATTTCTATTTTCTTCAGAGAAAAAAGGCACAAATGTGGTTTGTTGTCAACTATGATTTTTTTCATAACGCAATTTGGATTTTTGTGGTTGTCATTGACCAATCTTCCGAGAGATCCATCTTCTTTAGATGCATCCAGGCTGAAAAGTATCAGAAAAATGGTAATAGTTTTACATCTTTTTAAAAGTTTTATTGAAAGAGTTATTTTCAAAAGAATTTAAGAGTATTTGTGCTTAATTCATTCATCAAGTATTAAACCCTTGTTTCAGGGTTAACTCGTAATTTCTCTAAATCAATACAAAACATCCATCTTTCAATGTTTACCATAAGTGATGATTCTGCCACTGAAAGTCAAAGAGAAATGTGCTTTCAATCTCTGAGTATTTTCTTGACTTGCATTCCTCCTGTGTGAGGAGTTTACCCCTGTACTCCAACACGAAGTCCCCGGGTTCAATGGGGTGTGTGGCAAACACTCCTCTTCCTACAATAATATATAATAATTAAACATTTCATTCTGGGACTCAAAAAGAGATACTACAGTATTTTCAAAGTGAGGTTGAGGTTCTTGCGTCTAGTCAGTGTATTACCTGCAGACAATGCTCAGCACTCTCCCAGTTGTGATACACACTCTACAGGTAAAGTGCTTTTTTGATCAGACTTTATGTGGCCAAAAATGTTTTTTGATGCAGACCCATCCACAATGCATCACTGAGGTCCTGTCTATGCTCTGTTCGGTTCCCTTAATGGAGTCATGACCTGTAATTTTCACTTTTCCACGAGAATCAATGTATGTTATGATTGCCTAACGATTATACACTGGCCGGGAAGCCGATATTTAAAAGTGAAGCGTTTGTTTACCCCTGGGTTTGTAAACCAGCCCACGTGCACGCGCACTCAAATACGAGATTTTAATTTCTGCCCCGACTTGACGTCAAGACGGGGCAGGATATACCATATATGGACACCGCAGACCTATGCTGCAGGAAGCCCGCCCTGCCCCTCTCCCCCTCATATTCAGTCGCGAAAGATGCAGAAACGTAGTGCACACGTGAGTTGCTCTGTTGTTGACTGCCAGAATCAACATGTAACTCAAATGTGTTTTCTCTCCCAAGAACGGACCAAGCTGTCAGGGACCAGTGGATTAAATTCATTTTTAATGACGAGGTTCCTACAACCCTTCCCACTGGCTTAACGTTAGGTGTCTGTGCTAATCATTTTACGCCGGAATCGTTCACAAATTTAAATGTCTAAAAAACCACAACGTGAAACAAGGCAAAAACACCACATGATAGCAAACGTTGATCTCAATAACCACTGTAAGCTGATAAAAAAAAGTAGACTACATCTCCGTTAATGTAATCTACATTAAATAAAATGTATAATGTATGTCTCAGTCAAAATGATTGTCTTTACCATTCAGAGACATCTTGATGTAGACGTCCTTCCATCGCCTCTACATCTTCCCTTTCCAGCTCAGGTTCAGAGTCTGGCTCGTGCATATACGGTTGAATTCCGTAGGTCGCGGCCAGGTCGGGTTCATTCACAACTTGCGCCATGATGTCATTTTGGAATGATATGCTGAAGTTACCTGCGGTGTCAACCCCCCTCCTTCCTGCCACCAATCAACGCGCCCCTCATTTGCATTATTAAAATGACCGTCCACGACAGCCAAAATATCGCATCAGATCTCGCGAGACAATAATGCCTTCAGAAATAAGGGTCAGAGGAGCTCTGTGTTTATTTTTTTTCCACTTTTCTTTTTTAGAAGGGCCTGAAAGACTATAATAGAGCGTGAGTATCCAAGGTAATACTAGGTTATGACTCCTTTAAACTGAGAGTGCCGTGTACCCTTTAGTGCAGGTAACACCAGTGAAGCGTAAGAACATCATGCAACTCAGACTTTTGACATAAACAGACAGACAGATGTACTATATTGATCCAAAACTGGAAAATTACATTGTAGCCGCAGCAAGGCAGGAAACTAAATATTAAATAGCAATATAAAAAACAGAAAGTATTCCTGATTTACAAAATAAATATAGGACACAAAAAAGCAATATAACAAACGTATATACAACAACGTGGTGACGTTATTAGGTTAAGCCAACTGCTAATAGTAATATTATGTCGCTAACGTTAGCTACATGGCAGCTAAACGAGGTAGCAAACATCACGATATAACGCCAAAATATGAACTCACCATAAAAACCATGCCTAGCTTACCTTTTGCATGCAGTGGTCGGTATTTGTAAAAATATTCAGATTTCCAACCACTCCGTCTTCTTCTGTCTTCAATCTTCTATCAATTTCCGCAGTTTTCCTTACATTCGCGGCTGATTGTACAGTGCAGTAATTTCATTGGCCAAAGGTTTCAGATTCCCGCGGTGTGTATTCGATTTCGCGGGAAGTGTACATCCTGACTTCCGGTACAAAAAGGCTCGACGATACACACCTTCACACACTTACCCACTTTTTGCTACCTTACGGGCCACTTTTTAGAGATGGAAAAAAAAGCAATGGTAGCATCAGGGGAAGCTGCTGATATTATTTTAATTGAAATCGGATTGGGGCCCACCATTTTGGGCCCGACTCCGATTTTGGACCTCCTTAGGTGGATGTGCTCCCACCGATGGGAACCCACACCGACGTAAATGTTAGTACACACACACTGGACTCACACACACACACTGGACACACACACACACACACACACACACACACAACACACACACTGGACACACACACAAACACACACACACAGACACTGGACACACACATACACACTGGACACGGACACACACACACACACTTGACACACACACACACTGAACACACACACACTGGACACACACGCACACACACACACAGACTGGACACACACAAACACTACACACACACACACTGGACACGGACACACACACACACTGGACACACACAAACACCACACACACACTGGACACGGACACACACACACACTTGACACACACACACACACACTGGACACACACGCACACACACACAGACTGGACACACACAAACACTACACACACACACACTGGACACACACACACACATTACACACACACTGGACACACACACACACTGGACACACACACACACATTGGACACACACACACAAACAGGATACACACACACATACACTCATTGAACACACACTGGACACACACACACACACACTCATTGAACACACACACGTCTTCCTATAATAGTGAGGACTTTGACACAGGACCTTCAAATGAGGACCATCATTTCTGATAGAATTGGGAACAAACAGACACCTCATTCCAGCACTAAGTGTTCCCACAAACACAGATGTCACTTCAAACCTCCAATGAAAAAATAGACATGCAGGGCACCAGTCTAGTGAGGACCAGTGGTTGCTAGGCAGTTTATGGATCACAGGGTCTAGAACAGCTTCTATCCCAGTTCTATCTGCCTGTTAAATCAAGCAACATAAACTGTTTTCATCATACTTTTACAACATGACTCAACCTTTTTTTATTTTAGGATCTTACCACTTTGCATTTTGTATTGATGTTCTTATGATATATTTGACTGTTTATGTGTATGTACCACAGGAGGTTGGTGGGACCTTAATTGGGGAGGACAGGCTTGTAATGGCTGGAGAGGAATAAGTGGAATGGTATCAAATACATCAAACACGTGGTTTCCATGGTTTCCATGTGTTTGATGCCATTTCATTGGCTCCGTTCCAGACATTATTATGAGCCGTCCTCCCCTCAGCAGCCTCCTCTGGTATGTACTGTCCTATATGTGAGAGAGCTCCAACAAGGAAGTACAATGTATGTATTACTTTTAATACCTGCAAATGGTAAATAAACTACTTGAACCCTTTATGAATGTCTGAAGACGACTAGGCTGTTGCCATCTGACAAAAGGTGAAAATATTACAGGAATATTCTGCAAATGTTGATGAAGACGTCACTCAATACACCCAAAACAACATGCAGTCTTTATATAAGGACATATGCTCAATCATTGTACCATTATATATGGACATATGCTCCGTCATTGTACCATTATATATGGACATATGCTCCATCATTGTACCATTATATATGGACATATGCTCCATCATTGTACCATTATATATGGACATGTGCTCCATCATTGTACCATTATATATGGACATGTGCTCCATCATTGTACCATTATATATGGACATATGCTCCACCATTGTACCATTATATATGGACATATGCTCCATAATTGTACCATTATATATGGACATATGCTCCATCATTGTACCATTATATATTGACATATGCTCCATCATTGTACCATTATATATTGACATATGCTCCATCATTGTACATGAATATATTGTACTTTTCATAATAAAACATACTTGAAACCAGAATAAAATGTTAATAGTGAAAACTATTGTGTTATTGATGTTACGTTGCCTCTCCCAGTCGCAGGTTGATGTTTGTCATGAATCTTGCCTAGGAGGCAGAACTGTGCAATTTCCTCTAGATATGCCAGCTGCAAAGTCAACATTGTCTACATGGTAAACATTAGTGTAAAATAATAGTGTTTTATGGTGTTAAATGAAGGTAAGGATTATCAGTGTGGTTAAGGTTAAAGTTGAGATTAAAATCTGATTGTATTACTTTGTGCCTGTGCCAGCTAGTGACCACTTTGCAGAACTGCCTCCAGAACAAGATTCATGACAATAAATTCCAACCTGCCTCCCAGTCATCCCCTCCTTATCTTTACAAGGCTGCAGAACATCAAGCTAGTGATTCGGGGGTTGTCTCATAACCCACAGTCCACAGGAGGGTAGATGGCAGGTTGAATAAAGACTAAATAATAGGCTACATAAAACAATACATCAATGTAGCGGGGGTTGTCTGTCTCATAACCCATGTTGTAGAACATCTTCCCTCTTTCTCTTAAAAATAAAGCACTTCCAAAGTTTGGAAAAGTAACATAGACTTTTATATTACTGCAAGCAACAAAATAAGAGGAGCCTTTGCGCTTCTTATACACATTCGTGGTCACATAGCATACATAGCCCCTCCCTCACGGGTAGGCTGATTACCACCTCTTAACCGTTTTCCACTATTGTTTCAAAACCTTCGGTCCTGAGTTGTCTACGCCCCTTTGGCACTGAGCGGTGAAACCCCAGCAATAGTACAAACTCTCAGGACAGCACCTGCTCATACTCCCAAAGAACCAAATTGATAAGAGCCTGTCAATAGACATTTATAGTTGGAAACCCAACACTATATACATATACAGTCGTATGAAAAAGTTTGGGCACCCCTCTGAGGCTGCATAATAATTGACTCTGTCGTCACAGAAAATGATCACAGTGGCATGCTATTCATTTTCTAATAAAAGCTGAGTACTGGTGCATTGTCCAGACAAAGATTTTTAGTGTAGCAATATTAAGTTGTATGAATTTAAATCAGATGAAAACAAAGATTGTTCAACATTATGGTTTAGGGGAAGGCTACAAAAAGCTATCGCAGAGATGTAAGCTGTCAGTGTCCACTGTGAGGAACATAGTGAGGAAATGGAAGACCACAGGCACAGTTCTTGTTAAGGCCAGAAGTGGCAGGCCAAGTAAAATATCGGAGAGGCAAAGGAGAAGGATGGTGTCACTGTGCATCGTTCAACAATTCAGCGCACTTTGCACAAGGAGAAGCTGTATGGGAGAGTGACGTGGAAAAAGCCTTTTCTGCACACACGCCACAAACAGAGTCACTTGAGGTATGCAAACGCACATTTGGACAAGCCAGCTTAATTTTGGAAAAAATGTGCTGTGGATTGATGAAACAAAGATTGAGTTATTTGGTCATAACAAGGGGCGTTATGCATGGCGGCAAAAGAACACAGCGTTCCAAGAAAAACACTTGCTACCCACAGTCAAATTTGGTGGGGGTTCCATCATGCTGTGGGGCTGTGTGGCCAGTGCCGGTACTGGGAATCTTGTTAAAGTTGAGGGTCGCATGGATTCCACTCAATATCAGCAGATTCTTGGGAACAATGTTGAAGAATCAATCACAAAGTTGAAGTTACGCCGGGGCTGGATATTTCAACAAGACAACGACCCAAAACGCTGCTCAAAATCTACCCGGGCATTTATGCAGAGGAACAAGTACAATGATCTGGAATGGCCATCCCCGTCCCCAGACCTGAATTTCATTGAGAATCTGTGGGATGATTTGAAGTGGGCTGTCCATGGTCGCCAACCATCAAACCTATGTGAACTCGAGATGTTTTGTAAGGAGGAATGGTCCAAAATACCTTCATCCAGAATCCAGACACTCATTAGAGGCTATAGGAAGCGTCTAGAGGCTGTTATTTTAGCAAAAGGAGGCTCTACTAAATATTAATGTGATTTTTCTGTTGGGGTGTCCAAATTTATGCACCTGTCTAATTTCTTTTTGATGCATATTGCACATTTTCTTTTAATCCAATAAACTTCATTTCACTACTGAAATAAAATATTACTGTGTCCATCAGTTATTTGATAGATCAAAATGAAAATTGCTGATCCAAACACCCAATTATTTATAAATGGAAATCATGGAAATTGTCAGGGGTGCCCAAACTTTTTCATACAAATGTTCTACTGAAATATTACAATGGGAAGACCTGACTTAATTTAACCATTATTATTTAGTTACTTATAACATCAGAAGAAATCAACAGTGTGTAATAAAACCCTTATAACATCAGAAGAAATCAACAGTGTGTATAAAACCATTATAACCACATCCTGAATACAAAACCCCAAAACATGGTTCTTTACTCACCATCTCCTGCAACTATTTTAGTGTAAGCTCTAAACCCTGCTATAAAGATAAGGGCATGATCCTTAGATAACTGTAACATGACACCCCTAAGTTACAGACACATAAAGCAAGTCAAATATTCAGGAGGAATCTGACAACTTTTCAGTGCTATAACTAGTAGCAGTCATAAGTGTAGTTATTCAATAACAGTGTTACTATGCCACAATATTATCATAATAATAAACAATTCAATATCTATAATATGAATTCCAAACACACATACTTCACTCTCACAACTTGTCCTCCATTTGACATCTCAGGACATAGTCAGCTTTGCATCATCTTCCCTAAGATAGAAATGAACTGGATATAAGTTCAGAAGGTCAGTAGCACCATCACTTGTGTCCATCATTCATTGTTACATGTTTTTATTAAGTAATATCCAACCAAGAATTGAATTAAAACCAGCTGAGATTTCACTTCTAGCTTTAAATGTATTAGGGATTCCTCTGGGCTGACCTATAGACTCCATTTTGATATGTTCTTCTTCCTCTATGCTTTTAGTAACCTCCCCATCTATAAAAATAATATAAACGCGACAAGTGTTACAGCCCGGGATCAAACCAGGGTCTGTAGTGACGCCTCCAGCACTGAGATGCAGTGACTTAGACAGATAGTGTTGTTTTCTAACGGTTGTTGTTTGTTTACTTCATAAAATCACCATAGCAATACATACTTTTAAGCTGCACTGGAAAAAAGGCCACTCCAAAAATAAGCAAAAAAATCTGCCAATGGAACAAGTGAAAATTCTCTTGGTAAGATTTCTTGAAATAAGACATTATATTTAAGCCTTACAAGATATGAGTGATCTTGAAATTAGCTGGGAAAACTAAATTTTAGCTATATTTTACTAGTATTGTGATGTTTTGTGTCTCATAATAAGCTTGTCATGCTCAAAAATAGTATTTTCCCCTCAAAAGTAGCATCTTTTTTTTGTCATCCTGTTTGTTTCAAGTGTATTTAACTAATTTTTTGTTCTATAATTGTTACACTGTTCTAGATTTAAGTCACCAGCAACTTGAAATAAGATTGGAAACTGGCATTTTAAGACAAAATGTCTTGAAGTTAGCATTCCAGACTCGTATTAGGCAGTGCTCTTTTGCCATAACAAGCCATAATTTACCATCCTGTCATCATCTCAAGTGTATTTACCTTATTGTAAGCTCTACAAAAGTAATACTGATTCAAGACATTTACCTACTAGATTCAAGACATTAACTACTACTTATAAGACAGAAAAAATGAAAACTAGACTTGCATTTAACCAACTTTTTTATTTAAACAGCAAAAAGTCCCAGAGGACTGCATAAAAGGGAAACAGCTTCATTTTTCTCAACATTTTGGCTCACAGTATTTATGGAACTGCAATATGAAAACATAGCAGAACATGCCAAATATGTGAGTGAGTTAAGGTCAGGTCCAAACATCTGACCAATGTGCCCCTCAATACACGTACAAAATCTGTGCTTTGCACAGACACACTCACAGCATCTAGACACACTAGACACACTAAAACTGCTCCACCTGTGACATTCATTCTTAATACAAATGATTAATATTGTAACATTCAAATGAAAGGTTCTGAGCTTACATGAACAACTAGTCCCTCAATACACCATTAACCATTGTAACATCATCCTTAAGGATGCACCATACTAGACGATATCCACTATGTTAATATTTTACAACTTAACTGGACAATAACCGATACCACTATGTTAATATTTTACAACTCAACCTGACAATAACCGATACCACTATGTTAATATTTTACAACTCAACCTGACAATAACCGATACCACTATGTTAATATTTTACAACTCAACCTGACAATAACCGATACCACTATGTTAATATTTTACAACTCAACTGGACAATAACCGATACCACTATGTTAATATTTTACAACTCAACTGGACAATAACCGATATCCACTATGTTAATATTTTACAACTCAACTGGACAATAACCGATACCACTATGTTAATATTTTACAACTCAACTGGACAATAACCGATATCCACTATGTTAATATTTTACAACTCAACTGGACAATAACCGATACCACTATGTTAATATTTTACAACTCAACTGGACAATAACCGATATCCACTATGTTAATATTTTACAACTCAACTGGACAATAACCGATACCACTATGTTAATATTTTACAACTCAACTGGACAATAACCGATACCACTATGTTAATATTTTACAACTCAACTGGACAATAACCGATATCACTATGTTAATATTTTACAACTCAACTGGACAATAACCGATACCACTATGTTAATATTTTACAACTCAACTGGACAATAACCGATACCACTATGTTAATATTTTACAACTCAACTGGACAATAACCGATACCACTATGTTAATATTTTACAACTCAACTGGACAATAACCGATACCACTATGTTAATATTTTACAACTCAACCTGACAATAACCGATACCACTATGTTAATATTTTACAACTCAACTGGACAATAACCGATACCACTATGTTAATATTTTACAACTCAACCTGACAATAACCGATACCACTATGTTAATATTTTACAACTCAACTGGACAATAACCGATATCCACTATGTTAATATTTTACAACTCAACTGGACAATAACCGATACCACTATGTTAATATTTTACAACTCAACTGGACAATAACCGATACCACTATGTTAATATTTTACAACTCAACTGGACAATAACCGATACCACTATGTTAATATTTTACAACTCAACTGGACAATAACCGATACCACTATGTTAATATTTTACAACTCAACTGGACAATAACCGATACCACTATGTTAATATTTTACAACTCAACTGGACAATAACCGATACCACTATGTTAATATTTTACAACTCAACTGGACAATAACCGATACCACTATGTTAATATTTTACAACTCAACTGGACAATAACCGATACCACTATGTTAATATTTTACAACTCAACTGGACAATAACCGATACCACTATGTTAATATTTTACAACTCAACTGGACAATAACCGATACCACTATGTTAATATTTTACAACTTAACTGGACAATAACCGATACCACTATGTTAATATTTTACAACTCAACTGGACAATAACCGATACCACTATGTTAATATTTTACAACTCAACCTGACAATAACCGATACCACTATGTTAATATTTTACAACTCAACTGGACAATAACCGATACCACTATGTTAATATTTTACAACTCAACTGGACAATAACCGATACCACTATGTTAATATTTTACAACTCAACTGGACAATAACCGATACCACTATGTTAATATTTTACAACTCAACTGGACAATAACCGATACCACTATGTTAATATTTTACAACTCAACTGGACAATAACCGATACCACTATGTTAATATTTTACAACTCAACTGGACAATAACCGATACCACTATGTTAATATTTTACAACTCAACTGGACAATAACCGATACCACTATGTTAATATTTTACAACTCAACTGGACAATAACCGATACCACTATGTTAATATTTTATAACTCAACTGGACAATAACCGATACCACTATGTTAATATTTTATCCCAACTTAACTGCTTAGTCAGTTTACTCTGTTACAGTAGATGTGTCTAAATTATTGACTGCATCTGCTGAACAGACAATTAGTTATTTAAACTCAATATTTACTGAAAAGTTCAAATAAACTTAAAACTAAGCAGAATCTGCACTGAATTGTGCAAACAACACACACACAAAATAACATCACAGGATAACGGCATGTTGGCTAATATTCGTGCAGCCCAAATTAACACTGGGCTAACTTAGCCAAATTCAGACCAAGAATCAATAGCAATGAACATGGACTGTAGAACCCTTGGAGGGAGAGAGGAAGTGCTATCCTAACAACATATCTGACCACTGGTTTTATTGGCCAATAAAAGCTTTCCACTCGGCCATGCTCTTCTTGTAAGACGATGTGAGATCTCTCTCATGCATTGTGTCTAAGAGGACCTCCGTCTGTATGACTGAAAGCAGAGTGGCTACACACTTTGGATAAGTCAGGTGTAGGGTATAATAGTAGGCCATAAGGTATAAAGCACTGTCGGTAAGCTTGTCTTTTGGAAAGGTGGTTATTGCCACATCTCCTACCGCTAGGAGGAAGTTGGACGGACCGACAATCAGGACTGGGCAGGAGAGAGGGCGTTTCTTCAAGTAGGAATTGGGGTCTTCTCCTTCCTGTAACACATAACACAGACATCCTTCTGTCAGGATAATGCATTTTGGTCATTTGGAACCTAGGGTAGAGGCTTGTTTACAAACACATAACTTAAAGCAATATTCTGACAGAAGTTACAGTACTGAGAAAGCTCCATCTGAAAGTGCTGTTTTTAACTATCCCCAATGCATTTACTGTTTACACACGTCTAGCCTTCCAAAAGAAGTAAAAACCAAGGCTAGGCTAGTCTTGCTTGGTTATCATTAGGGTGATAAAACCTGCTACCATGTAATGCACCCATTTTTGTACATACTGTGACACAGCCAAGAAATCTACCCAGTGAAAATCCTCTTTCTAAAAACAAATGTTTAGGTGTCTTTGAAGGCTTAGAACATACAGTATGTGAATAGGAAATACATTGGGAGTCGTCAGGGGCAGCACCTTCAGTTATATATTTTTCCGATACTGCAGTCAAAACGATCCTGCAACATTTTACACAGCTCACCTCGAGGACATGCACCAGAGCCTCACTCGCATCTCGTACCCTCTTTGGAGGAGCAGAGGTGGAGGGGAACAGTGATGGCAGCACACGTAGGATCTCAAGAGCCTGTTCAGCTGTACAGGAAATTATTCATTACTTACACAAGGTCAAATCTGATAAAAGGTATACAACAGACACAATGCTTAAAAAAAAGAAATCAGCAAATAATGGGACAGCCATCATAGATGAAAAAGAAGGACAACAAAACACTAGCTCATGTACTTGACAACTAACATGCCTGAAGGTCCACCCTAAACCCTATTCACTAATAACAGGAAAACAGCATTCCCTACCTTTGTCCCATTGGGAATGGTTTCAGCGCCTTTTTCCATACACCAAAAAACTGCACCTTCTGGCAGAAGTCATGCCATCTTCCCTTTAGTTCATTGATGAAGTTGGTATTATCCGTATCCAAAATGTGTTTAAGCTCCTCCATCACCTATGAAATATCAAATATACCAATACAGACATTTGAATATAATTGGTATTTTAAACATTGTGTGTGATACCATGGTTTAAATCATGCAGAGTCAATAGTGACTTACATGTCCAACGTCCTTGAAACAAGGATATGCATCTAGAATCTTCTCGTGTCTGTCCTCCTCGCGAACGGTATTTGAATCAATGAATGCTCTTCTGGCTACAAATTCCAAATCCAAGAGATGAGATTTTTTCTTTTATACAAAGATTGTAGGGTCTTGTAATGCTTGGCCAAGGTTGCTGGACTGGTGTCTGGACTGTCAACATCTGCAGACTTGTTAGCTGGAAGACACAAAAATACATAATTAATATGCCTCATGTTGTTGCATGAAAAAAATATTTCAAAACTGCCATAAATTAATATTACATTAATATTAAAACTTTCATGGAATGAAATCTTTTAACAAATATAAGCCCTGATCCTAACTACCAAATACCTATTCATTTTTTAATTTTAACCATTTAAATGCCACAAAAATAATATTTTTTTGTATAATAATGCATGAGAACTATTTGCTCAACTCATATGGTCATGCAATCACATACAATTGCATGTAGGCACACAAGTACACCCCTACAAAGATGCTCACCCCCCCACTACACACAGTCATGAGGCAGTTGGACAAACTCACCATCAGGACTGGACAGGGCAGAGGGTGCTTCTTCAGGTAGGCTTTGGGATCTTCTTTTTCCTTCAAAACATAACACACACATATTTCTGATAGGATAAAGTACTTTAAGGATCATTTCGGTATTTTGGAACCAGAAATTACATTCAATTAAAAAGAGCAAAATGCCACTAATGAGACACATAGGTTTTAAATACATAACATTATTTGCTCTGCTGGAGAGGTTATAGAAAGTAATGTTGCACAGTAGACTGATACTAAAAGGTACTGCTGTACCCAGCTGTTCAAAATGATACAATACCAGCTTTTTATTAATACCAGATTTCTGTTAAAACTTAATCTCTACAATAATGTTAATAAATTGATAATAAAACAGTACACATGTAGTGTAAATACCTATCCTCTGATGTCTTTTACTTCTGTCATGTCAGGACTGTCATCTTGACCAATAAAGTGGGTTTATTAGTTCATCTAAAATATTAATACCTCACAAGGGCAAATATGTAAATGCTGTGTTGAAACTCACCTTCTAAGTGACTTTCTTTACTGTCTGAGCCTGGGCTGCCACTTCCTTCTGTTGACCCATCTAGAATCATTGTTGAGTCACTTGAACCCATTTCATCAGTCTGTTGACTGATCAAGACAGCGCCTCTTTGTAGAGCTGCAAAGATTAGTCACTTAATCAATTAGTTGTCAACTACTAAATCAATCAATGCATCGGACTTTATTTGTATAGCACTTTTCATACAAACAAAATGTAACAAAGTGCTTCGTAATAAAAAGCAATATCCCCACACACATCCAAAGCAATGACTTTGTAGTCAAACACTAAAATAACAGCACTCATTAAAAACAGGAAGTGAGGAAACACTAGAGACAGATCACCCAGGACATTGACATGATTGATCATTTGGAGTCATTTTTTTTATTTTTTTATATCCAAATATGATTTAAGCTTCTCAAATGTGAATAATTTATATCTTCTTTAGTCCTCTATGACAGTGAAATGATCAGCTTTAGCTTATGGATCTAACAAGACTTTTGAGGACATCACCTTGGACTTTATATTGACCAGACAACTGATCAATTAACCTTGAAAATGATTAACAGATGAATCTTTGATGAAAATAATCATTAGTTACAGCTCACCTCTTTGAATGTCTCCCATCTGGAGTTCTTTTTTGGGGGGATCTCACATGTTGCAATCTTTTGTAAAGCTGTCTGCACACAGTGACCTGCACAAGACATTCAATACATTTTTCAAATCTCAAAAAATGTCCAACATGAAACCGTCATCAAACTGGGTGCATTTCACTTACCCATGTATGGAGGCCTTGGTCCTGCAGCATGGGGTAGTACAGTACTAGTCTCTTTGCCATTGCTGTAATTTCTGGCTTTGATGGGTATCTGTGTGATTCTCCATCCCCCTTTGCCCTCAGGATTGCAATCATACTGGTCATGGTGTTTTGAATGAGCCGGCATCTGAGCTCCTTTGACATCTGGCAGTTGCGCTGTTCGCCTCTCTTCGACAACTCAAAGTACTGTTGTCGGACTTGCTCCAGTTCTGTGTCGGTGTGCAATACATATTCTGGAAAGGATAACTTCACAACCTTTTCAGGGGTTGTGTACTTTGCAGGACTTGCTTTCACAGGAGTGGATGTCTGTCGCATGGCTGATGCGTTAAAGCAGGAAGTGCCCGATAATTCTGAGTGTTCTTGGACTCCTGTAAAATAAAAGATAATGAACTACTGCAAAAGCAGCATTGACAGCTCTGCTGTATAAACAAGCAATGTTCCATTTTAGGGGTGAAATCACTTGCATCAACTAACTGAACACCTATCAATGAATCTAAACTGAATTGAACACATGTAGACTACCATGCCTGTTCCAAAAACACTGTGCTGTTAGCTCAATGTGCTGCTGCCAACTTAAATAGGTGGTTAGTTTAGGCCACTTAACTGAGAAACTGACCTCCTCCGACGCACCATGACAGGCACCCCAGACCGCTTTTCTCCGTATAAAGTTCTCTGGGCCTGGGAAAAGATCCGTCAAGTCTTCAGGAGACAGGGTGCTCATCATTGTCTCTGTGATGTTTGCAGCTATGAAAACATTGGAAGACAAACAGATGAAACAGTGCCCTAGAAATGAAACTGCATGAGACTATTAGAAGTTGACACTTCATTCAAATTAGGTAGCTAGTGCTAACCAGCTTAGTATAGAAATGTAGATACCTCATTGGCTGCTGTTGTATGTCATATAGACGTTACTAGTATAACTAGAGCTGCCACCAGAGGTGGGTAGAGTATCCAAAAACTGTACTCAAGTATAAGTACAAGTACTTATAGAAATATTTACTCAAAGTAAAAGTAATAATCTTAATAGTTACTTGAGTAAGAGTAAAAAGTATCCAATGAAAAAACTACTCAAGTAGCTAGTTACTTCAGATCATATAGGCCTATATATATATATATATATACAATTATATTTAGATATTTTATAATTTAAATTACTATTATTATCATAATTAGAAGATACAAGCATTATTTCTGCCATCTGTAGCCCGAAAATCTTTGCCTGTCCTTTGGTTTGTATAATAGTAACTTATACAACTACATTTGGATTATTAGACAATGTGGAAATAAAGTGAATCTGCAGAGTTTTGCATTCAAAGGCATGTAAAGGGAACCATTGACACAGAGAAGAAAGAGTTCAAACTCTTCACATGACCGCTACTGAACATCTGAACACAAACAACGATCAAATGCACATCGACGGATCTTCTTCTGTCTGTTCTCCAAAATGTAATCAAATGTGTATTTCTGCAAGCATGTTTACACTGGTTAACTGTGTCTAAGGCAGGCAAAGGCACAAGTGGAGTTCCCACGCCACTGCAATACACACAAACTACCACGGGATGGCGGGTGTTCATAAACTGTGGACAATGGTAGCTTATTTAATGTATAAATTATTGTATATGTCCAAAAAAACGGCTAATGTCATACTTTGTAGTAGTGCTATCGTGGCGTAATAATCTGTTTGGTTGTAAAATGAATTACCTGAATGAAATGAAATCGAATGTATCGTCCTGTGGAATCATTCATTCACAGACAGCATACGAAGATATTCAACTAATAAAGATCTTCATCGCTGGCAAAAATGTGATGCATTTGCAGATTTGCTTTCACTTGACTGTACTGTAGGTCCACGGCCACTTCATCCAACGCTCTTGATGTTCTTAAATCTTCCTGCTGTTACGACTCCGAGTCGAGTGTGAATTGAAAGCACTTCAGATGATTCAGTGCGTGCAGGAAACTGAACAGATAATTTCAAACTGATTCATGAACCGACTTAGACAGATGTCAACTTGTTTGATGAAGTCTTTGAACAGAATCGACTCAAAAGAGTGATTCATGTGTGAATTGAGCATCGCTCATTTCCAGAAAAAAAGATACAGCGCGTTTGGAATAAACTACGCATTTAACAACATGTATTGCATTAAAATAAAGTAACGAGAGGAACGTCGCCCAAGTATACAGTTTTTCATTAGAAATGTACTCGAGATAAAGTAAAAGTACCCACATTTAAATCTACTCTTAAAAGTAAAAATTTCCCCAAAAGAATACTCGTAATGTAACAAAGTACTTCGTTACTACCCACCTCTGTACTTTGTTAAGTAAATGTACTTCGTTACTACCCACCTCTGTACTTCATTTAGTAAATGTACTTCGTTACTACCCACCTCTGTACTTCATTTAGTAAATGTACTTCGTTACTACCCACCTCTGTACTTCGTTAAGTAAATGTACTTCGTTACTACCCACCTCTGTACTTCATTTAGTAAATGTACTTCGTTACTACCCACCTCTGTACTTCGTTAAGTAAATGTAATTCGTTACTACCCACCTCTGTACTTCGTTAAGTAAATGTACTTCGTTACTACCCACCTCTGTACTTCGTTAAGTAAATGTACTTCGTTACTACCCACCTCTGTACTTCGTTAAGTAAATGTACTTCGTTACTATCCACCTCTGTACTTCGTTAAGTAAATGTACTTCGTTACTACCCACCTCTGTACTTCATTAAGTAAATGTACTTCGTTACTACCCACCTCTGTACTTCGTTAAGTAAATGTACTTCGTTACTACCCACCTCTGTACTTCATTAAGTAAATGTACTTCGTTACTACCCACCTCTGTACTTTGTTAAGTAAATGTACTTCGTTACTACCCACCTCTGTACTTCATTTAGTAAATGTACTTCGTTAGTACCCACCTCTGTACTTCATTTAGTAAATGTACTTCGTTACTACCCACCTCTGGTCACCAACTAAGAATTTTTCTAGTGACCAGAAATTGTCATTTGTCGCCATTAGTTGACTAGTCTTCACAGTTTATGAATTTATCGGGAACAAAATGGCGCGAGTAATGGGAGGCGAAAATTCACTTTGTTTTTGGTCTGAACACAACATACAACATTATCCCCAAAGCGCAATTCAGTTCCGACCACATAACACTTCACACAACAGGTGACAGAAGGTGTGATGTGACAATTCAGTTCCGACCACACATAACACTTCACACAACAGGTGACAGAAGGCGTGATGTGACAGTTCAGTTCCGACCACATAACACTTCACACAACAGGTGACAGAAGGCGTGATGTGACAATTCAGTTCCAACCACACATAACACTTCACACAACAGGTGACAGAAGGCGTGATGTGACAATTCAGTTCCGACCACACATAACACTTCACACAACAGGTGACAGAAGGCGTGATGTGACAATTCAGTTCCGACCACATAACACTTCACACAACAGGTGACAGAAGGCGTGATGTGACAATTCAGTTCCGACCACATAACACTTCACACAACAGGTGACAGAAGGCGTGATGTGACAATTCAGTTCCGACCACATAACACTTCACACAACAGGTGACAGAAGGCGTGATGTGACAATTCAGTTCCGACCACATAACACTTCACACAACAGGTGACAGAAGGCGTGATGTGACAATTCAGTTCCGACCACATAACACTTCACACAACAGGTGACAGAAGGCGTGATGTGACAATTCAGTTCCGACCACATAACACTTCACACAACAGGTAACAGAAGGCGTGATGTGACAATTCAGTTCCGACCACATAACACTTCACACAACAGGTGACAGAAGGCGTGATGTGACAATTCAGTTCCGACCACATAACACTTCACACAACAGGTGACAGAAGGTGTGATGTGACAATTCAGTTCCGACCACACAACACTTCAAACAACAGGTGACAGAAGGCGTGATGTGACAATTCAGTTCCGACCACATAACACTTCACACAACAGGTGACAGAAGGCGTGATGTGACAATTCAGTTCCGACCACATAACACTTCACACAACAGGTGAAAGAAGGCGTGATGTGACAAATGGGAGAAAGAGTTTGAGGCCCACAGTGCTGCTGTAGAGGGTCACATATGTGGAGCAGCGCCAGGAAGCAATTAGCTTCTTTTTTTTTTTTTTTTTGCTTCAATTAGGCCTCTGCATTCGTACGTTCATATATGATAAAGAATAATATTTGCATACATTACCCATTAAAATCGACTCTGCGACATCATCCAATTCTTCCATGCTGTTAGCTGACTTAACTGGCTGGTTAGCTCCGGTAACTTTAGCTCACCTCGCTGTCTCTGTTCGGCTGCAACGATACAGTTCTTCTTCTTCTCTTTTGGGTAATCAACCCTAGTTCTTCTTCTTCTCTTTTAGGTAATCAATCCTAGTACTTCTTCTTCTCTTTTGGGTAATCACTCCTAGTTCTTCTTCTTCTCTTTTGGGTAATCACTCCTAGTTCTTCTTCTTCTCTTTTGTGTAATCAATCCTAGTACTTCTTCTTCTCTTTTGGGTAATCAACCCTAGTACTTCTTCTTCTTCTCTTTTGGGTAATCAATCCTAGTACTTCTTCTTCTTCTTCTCTTTTGGGTAATCAATCCTAGTACTTCTTCTTCTTCTCTTTTGGGTAATCACTCCTAGTTCTTCTTCTTCTCTTTTGGGTAATCACTCCTAGTTCTTCTTCTTCTCTTTTGGGTAATCACTCCTAGTTCTTCTTCTTCTCTTTTGGGTAATCAATCCTAGTTCAAATCAAAGTCGATCCGTTAGTTTACGCCCACATTCTCATTTGCAGCAGCTAGCTGGCCTGGTGTAACCATAGTAACGAGTTTTTACGGCAGTCTTGCTCTACCGACCTGTGACCACTCTTGCCTGTGACATCTTCCAACATGATTTGGTGTTGCTTCATATGCTACATATCTGTGGCATTGACTCTGAAACAACAACTTTAGAGTCACATTAACACCATGTACAGTCTCAGCCCTGACTTCCTAGTCACATTAACACCATGTACAGTCTCAGCCCTGACTTCCTAGTCACATTAACACCATGTACAGTCTCAGCCCTGACTTCCTAGTCACATTAACACCATGTACAGTCTCAGCCCTGACTTCCTAGTCACATTAACACCATGTACAGTCTCAGCCCTGACTTCCTCGTTGTGTTCAGGATTGATGGCCGTCCAAGTGAGTCCAGGGTGTATAACTCCTCCTACTGTCACGTGAAGCCGACACACGCGCATCATCTTCTCCAAGTTGAAGCGGCGGAGGAGGAAGGAGCGACTCGCCACGGTTTACCTGGAGCAGGTGAAAGGACAGCCCGGTTTACCTGGAGCAGGTGAAAGGACAGCCCGGTTTACCTGGAGCAGGTGAAAGGACAGCCCGGTTTACCTGGAGCAGGTGAAAGGACAGCCCGGTTTACCTGGAGCAGGTGAAAGGACAGCCCGGTTTACCTGGAGCAGGTGAAAGGACAGCCCGGTTTACCTGGAGCAGGTGAAAGGACAGCCCGGTTTACCTGGAGCAGGTGAAAGGACAGCCCGGTTTACCTGGAGCAGGTGAAAGGACAGCCCGGTTTACCTGGAGCAGGTGAAAGGACAGCCCGGTTTACCTGGAGCAGGTGAAAGGACAGCCCGGTTTACCTGGAGCAGGTGAAAGGACAGCCCGGTTTACCTGGAGCAGGTGAAAGGACAGCCCGGTTTACCTGGAGCAGGTGAAAGGACAGCCCGGTTTACCTGGAGCAGGTGAAAGGACAGCCCGGTTTACCTGGAGCAGGTGAGAGGACAGCCGCAAACGACCAAACTAATGCAAGCCCTGTGGCTGAAGCGGAGGTAAGTCATTCCAGCGGTAAGTCGTTACACAAGCTAAAATTTAACTTAACATTTATTTAGGTCAACTGTGCCTGATCCAAGCACGTCCACTAAACATGTTTGTTTTTGTCAATGACAGGTTCAGGTTGTAATTTTAAGATCAAGTAATAGCAGTGTTGAAAGTAATGTGTTACTGTAATTCCACTACTTTTGTCAGTAACGAGTAATCGAACCAGTAACGCAAATACAACTAGCCTACTGAGATTTAAATGGGCTAGTTAATGGTTACATTTATGTTGACAAACGCAGCTTACCGCCCCACAGATTGTCCACTTATGATCTAATGTCTAATGCTTCATTTTATATGCAGTAATTGGTAAATTAATTCACTTATTTGATTATTAGTTTAATTTGTTGAGTTTAAATATTAGTTATGTAATTCAGTTACCAGACTTCAATAACGTTAATGTTGGTCATTTAAACAACTAATTAAAAATTACAGGTTATCCTTCAACAGTTTGAATCAAGCATAGAGGCTGTAATATGTGTATTATTAGCTTATCATTCACAGAGTTGTAACTGGCAGGTGAGACATGTCTTCATGACAGTGTGTGACAGGAAGTTGTCTCTTTATAGCTTATTCGGAATACAAGTTCAGTTCAAAGGCCTTTAGTAATGTACATTTATTGGCAAGAGAGCAAGTGAAGGGATACAATCTAGTATGTGTGTCAATCTTAACACTCATGAAGTACAGATTCTTTCTGATGCTGTCAAAGTCGTTGTTATTTTGTAGTACTGTTTTGTTTTTAATAGTTGTTGTTTTTGTTGTTATTTTACATACTCAAAATAAAGACACCAATCAGTAAAAATACACCCATCTTGTACCTTTTTATAGGAAGAAATCTAGCTAGCTAGCTTACCTATGACAATATTTTCCCTGTTTTAATATGTTTGTTGTTAATCTCCTTCAGAGTGGATTTCAAGAAGATGGAAAAGGTCGCATGAATGTTGACCTTTCTAAACATGCATTTCTTCTTCAAGCCAGAGAAACCCATCGACTGACAGGTAATTTATGCCATTGATTTTCCAATTAATCATATTTCATTTTTAGTAGCAAGCTTAAAAGCAATAAGCTTAAACTGTAGAATGACTTAGCCACTGTTCAGACCTGGCATCTTGGTTGATCCGATCACAGGTGGACAGCTAAAGGTACGTCAGAGAAACACCTGACATTATGTGTCTCCACATGCTTCTTCAGTGACCACTTGTGATCGGATCTCACTTCCCCACTATGCAAATGGACACATACTTTCCTTACAAAATCTGCCCATCCACTATATTTGTTGAGCATGAGCTAAGAATAGATACAACATAATACACTTCCACTTTTATTTAGCACTGTCCACTTGTGATCCTATTGCTCAAAACACATTTTAAGACCAAGTGTAAACAAGGTCTTAAAGCTGCAGAACAGCAGAAGGCAATATTACTTCATGATAGTTTTGCTGGAAACAGCCTATTTTGATCATTGCATGTCACTAACAATATGTAACTGAAGGTTTACTTTAATAAAAAGTGTCTGAGTTTGCATGTTGACTGCATTTTTATCTGAATGTTATAATGTATAATTGTTGTTTGTTTGTTTTCTACTCCCCAGAGAGCTGTTAACCAAACGGTGAGTGGAGTCCAGCAATATCAGGCTGCATTATTGGAGCATCTAAAACAGCTAATGAGAGACATGACTGAGAGACATTCTGGGGACCTGATCAACTAAACAGTGATGCAATGGGGATATTTGACCAGTTTGTTGACCCTTTCTGTCAAATAGCTTCCACCCGTTTGCAGGATAAGACAATCAAAGAACTGTTAGAACCAGTTGAACCAGAGATTCTTGTCTCAAAACAAACAGTATGTTATGTGAAAAATGGAGCCTCCAGAGTTCTTACCATTAAGGACCATTATTTTCATTATATACCGTTGGTGAAGAGTTTGGAGCAGCTGCTATCACATCCAAGAACAATTGCAATGATTGATAAGAGGCCACAGACATGCAAGGATGGATTTTTTCATGATTTCATTGATGGAGACATTGATGGAGAAATGTCCCCCTCGGGGGATCAATAAAGTACCTATCTATCTATCTATCTATCTATCTATCTATCTATCTATCTATCTATCTATCTATCTATCTATCTATCTATCTATCTATCTATCTATCTATCTATCTATCTATCTATCTATCTATCTATCTATCTATCTATCTATCTATCTATCTATCTATCTATCTATCTATCTATCTATCTATCTATCTAAGTCGCACCCACTGTTTTTGAAATTTCCCAAAGCATTGCAGTTGGTTTTATATACAGATGAAATTGAGCTATGCAATCCTCTTGGATCTCGGGCAAACAAAAACAAATTGTTATTGATTTATTACACCTTAGGTAACATCAACCCTAAATACAGATCAAGACTTGCTGCCATTCGTCTGCTTGTCATGGTAAAATCTAAAGATCTTTCCCATTGTGGTATTGATGAGATATTTGAGAGGATTAACCGTGACTTAACTGAGCTGTGTGATGGTGTCCAGGTTGTCACTGCAAATGGTGAGAGGACAATTTCTGGGGCACTTATGTCTGTGTGGAGACACTCTAGTTCAACATGAAGTGGCTGGATTTAAGATAGGAGAGGGATTTGTCTACAGTAAATGCAGGCACTGAGAATGCAACTTTGAAGACATGCAGGAGCAATTGAATGAAGATTTGTTTGTTAAAAGGACAAAGTCATAACAGGCAATGTAATGACATTGAAAAGGCAAATAGTGACTTTCTGAAAGACAATCTAAAAGTGACATATGGCATAAACAGGAGAAGCAAATTAACAGAATTTCCTCACTTTGATATAATCAATCAAACCCTACAGGACATCATGCATGTCATTCTTGAAGGTGTTGCCCCATATGAAATCAAATGTGTTTTAAAGCATCTTGTGCTTTCAGGACATATGGACTTAGACGCCGTATTCAACAGTGCAGTTATTGGTTTCCCTTGTTCTCCTGTGGATGCAAGGGATAAGCCTTGCCCCATATCTGTCAATACACTGTCATCAAATGACAATACATTGAAACAGTCAGCTGGGCAGATGCTGGTTTTGTTAAAGATCCTGCCATTTCTCATTGACAAAATAGGAGAAAATGTTTACACACAAATGCTACTTAAGTTGTTAGAGATTCTGTTTTCACCTATTATTGCTCTCTCAACTCTTTCAAGGCTGAAGCTTTTAATAGAGCAACATTTAAAACATTTCAAACAACTGTTTCCAGATGCAAGTATTAAACCTAAACAGCATTACTTGCTGCATCTTCCTTCTCAGATTAAGGCACTTGGTCCTACAGTGAGGCATATGTGTATGCGCTTTGAGTCAAAGCATTGCTTTTTTAAGCAGTGGGCTTTGAAAAGTAGTTTTACAAATATCTGTAAGTCTCTTGTGAAGCACAACCAACTTTATGAATGTAGTCAGAATGTGCATGAGAAACATCCAATTTGAGAATGTGCATGAGAAACGACCAAATCCCGTTCAAAGGCACTTAAATCTTTTGTCTTGCCCATTCACCCTCTGAATTGCACACATACACAATCCATGTCTCAATTGTCTCCAGGCTTAAAAACCTTCTTTAACCTGTCCCGCCCCCTTCATCTACAAGTGACGTCAATAAGGGATCATATCTTTCACCTGGATTCACCTGGTCAGTATGTCATGGAAAGAGCAGCTGTTCTTAATGTTTTCTACACTTAGTGTAAATTGCACAATAATGCTACATTGATGTATTGTTTTATGTAGCCTATTATTTAGTCTTTATTCAACCTGCCATCTACCCTCCTGTGGACTGTGGGTTATGAGACAACCCCCGCATCACTAGCTTGATGTTCTGCAGCCTTGTAAAGATAAGGAGGGGATGACTGGGAGGCAGGTTGGAATTTATTGTCATGAATCTTGTTCTGGAGGCAGTTCTGCAAAGTGGTCACTAGCTGGCACAGGCACAAAGTAATACAATCAGATTTTAATCACAACTTTAACCTTAACCACACTGATAATCCTTACCTTCATTTAACACCATAAAACACTATTATTTTACACTAATGTTTACCATGTAGACAATGTTGACTTTGCAGCTGGCATATCTAGAGGAAATTGCACAGTTCTGCCTCCTAGGCAAGATTCATGACAAACGTCAACCTGCGACTGGGAGAGGCAACGTAACATCAATAACACAATAGTTTTCACTATTAACATTTTATTCTGGTTTCAAGTATGTTTTATTATGAAAAGTACAATATATACATGCATAGTTGTACAATGATGGAGCATATGTCCATATATAATGGTACAATTAGTTTTTCAACATAAGACATACAACAAATGATCACATTGGTATTTTAACGGTGTTATTGTAAGAGTTTAAATGTTTAAACAGAGGATACATCTAAAACAGTATTAAAGAGTGCAGTATGTTCTGAGTATGTTACTTTAACGTCAACTCATAACGTCACTATAACTTCATGGGAGTCTTGTGGAAAGACTGCATGTTGTTTTGGGTGTATTGAGTGACGTCTTCATCAACATTTGCAGAATATTCCTGTAATATTTTCACCTTTTGTCAGATGGCAACAGCCTAGTAGTCTTCAGACATTCATAAAGGGTTCAAGTAGTTTATTTACCATTTGCAGGTATTAAAAGTAAAACATACATTGTAATTCCTTGTTGGAGCTCTATCATATATAGGACAGTACATACCAGAGGAGGCTGCTGAGGGGAGGACGGCTCATAATAATGTCTGGAACGGAGCCAATGAAATGGCATCAAACACATGGAAACCACGTGTTTACTTATTCCTCTCCAGCCATTACAAGCCTGTCCTCCCCAATTAAGGTCCCACCAACCTCCTGTGGTGCATACACATAAACAGTCAAATATATCATAAGAACATCAATACAAAATGCAAAGTGGTAAGATCCTAAAATAAAAAAAGGTTGAGTCATGTTGTAAAAGTATGATGAAAACAGTTTAGGTTGCTTGATTTAACAGGCAGATAGAACTGGGATAGAAGCTGTTCTAGACCCTGTGATCCATAAACTGCCTAGCAACCACTGGTCCTCACTAGACTGGTGCCCTGCATGTCTATTTTTTCATTGGAGGTTTGAAGTGACATCTGTGTTTGTGGGAACACTTAGTGCTGGAATGAGGTGTCTGTTTGTTCCCAATTCTATCAGAAATGATGGTCCTCATTTGAAGGTCCTGTGTCAAAGTCCTCACTATTGTAGGAAGACGTGTGTGTGTGTGTGTCCAGTGTGTGTATGTGTCATGTGTGTGTGTGTGTCCAGTGAGTGTGTGTCCAGTGTGTGTGTGTGTGTCCAGTGTGTGTATATCCAGTGTGTGTGTGTGTGTGTGTCCAGTGTTTCTGGTTGTGTGTGTGTGTTTTATTGTGTCCAGTCTGTGTGTGTTTGTCATGTGTTTGTGTGTGTGTGTGTGTGTGTCCAGTGTTTGTGTGTCCAGTGTGTGTGTGTGTGTGTCCACTGTGTGTATGTGTCATGTGTGTGTCCAGTGTGTGTCCAGTGTGTATGTGTGTGTGTGTCCAAAGTGTGTGTATCACACTGTGTGTTTGTCCAGTGTGTGTATGTATGTGTATGTGTCTAGTGTGTGTGGCTAATGTGTGTGTGTGTGTGTCCAGTGCGCGTGTGTCCAGTGTGCGTGTGTGTGTCCAGAATGTGTGGTTGTGTGTGTTTGTCCAATGTGTGTGAGTGTGTCCACAGTGTGAGTGAGTGTCCAGTGTGTGTGTGTGTGTGTGTGGTTGTGTGTGTGTGTGTGTGTGTCCAGTGTGTGTGAGTGTCCAATGTGTGTGTGTGTGTGTGTGTATATCCAGTGTGTCCAGTGTATGTGTGTGTGTGTGTATGGTTACCATGGTTATTATTTTAGGGTCACTGAGGAGTCATCATAATAAACCCTAAACCCTGGATAGAGGGGCTCAGTGAATGTGGTGTAGAATGTGATCAGGTGGGTCAGTGTGTCAGAGGAGGCTCTGTAGAAGGACAGAGTGCCGGCTGGCCAGTCCAGATACACTCCTACTCTGTTGGAGCTGGAGGAGGGGACGTCTATGGTAGTGGAGTTATTATTGTGGGAGCTGGAGGAGGGGACGTCTATGGTAGTGGAGTTATTATTGTGGGAGCTGGAGGAGGGGACATCTATGGTAGTGGAGTTATTATTGTGGGAGCTGGAGGAGGGGACGTCTATGGTAGTGGAGTTATTATTGTGGGAGCTGGAAGAGGGGACGTCTATGGTTGGGGAGTTATTATTGTGGGAGCTGGAGGAGGTGACGTCTATGGTAGTGGAGTTATTATTGTGGGAGCTGGAGGAGGGGACGTCTATGGTAGTGGAGTTATTATTGTGGGAGCTGGAAGAGGGGACGTCTATGGTTGGGGAGTTATTATTGTGGGAGCTGGAGGAGGTGACGTCTATGGTAGTGGAGTTATTATTGTGGGAGCTGGAGGAGGGGACGTCTATGGTAGTGGAGTTATTATTGTGGGAGCTGGAGGAGGGGACATCTATGGTAGTGGAGTTATTATTGTGGGAGCTGGAGGAGGGGACGTCTATGGTAGTGGAGTTATTATTGTGGGAGCTGGAAGAGGGGACGTCTATGGTTGGGGAGTTATTATTGTGGGAGCTGGAGGAGGTGACGTCTATGGTAGTGGAGTTATTATTGTGGGAGCTGGAGGAGGGGACGTCTATGGTAGTGGAGTTATTATTGTGGGAGCTGGAGGAGGGGACGTCTATGGTAGTGGAGTTATTATTGTGGGAGCTGGAGGAGGGGACGTCTATGGTAGTGGAGTTATTATTGTGGGAGCTGGAGGAGGGGACGTCTATGGAAGTGGAGTTATTATTGTGGGAGCTGGAGGAGGGGACGTCTATGGTAGTGGAGTTATTATTGTGGGAGCTGGAGGAGGGGACGTCTATGGAAGTGGAGTTATTATTGTGGGAGTAGTATTTGTGTATGTGTCCAGTCTGTGTGTGTCCAGTGTATGTGGTTGTGTGTGTGTGTAACCAATGTGTGTGTGTGTGTGTGTGTGTGTGTGTGTCCAGTGTGTGTGTGTGTGTCCAGTGTGTGTGTGTGTGTGTGTGTGTGTCTAGTGTTTGTGTGTGTCTAGTGTGTGTGTGTGTCTAGTGAGTGTGTGTGTGTCCAGTGTGTGTGGTTGTGTGTGTGTGTGTGTGTGTGTGTGTGTGTATCCAGTGTGTGTGTGTGTGTGTGTGTGTGTATGTGTCCACTGTGTGTGATTGTGTGTGTGTGTGTGTGTGTGTGTGTGTGTGTGTGTGTGTGTGTGTGTGTGTGTGTGTGTGTGTGTGTGTGTGTGTACGTGTCCAGTCTGTGTGTGTTTGTCATGTGTGTGTGAGTGTGTCCATTGTGTGTGTGTGTGTGTGTGCCCAGTGTGTGTGTGTGTCCAGTGTGTGTGTGTGTCCAGTGTGTGTGTGTGTCCACTGTGTGTATGTGTCATGTGTGTGTCCAGTGAGTGTGTGTCCAGTGTGTGTGTGTGCGTGTGTGTCCAGTGTGTGTGTATATCCAGTGTGTGTGTGTGTGTGTGTGTGTGTGTGTGTGTGTGTGTGTGTGTGTCCAGTGTTTCTAGTTGTGTGTGTGTGTCCAGTGTGTATGTGTGTGTCCAGTGTGTATGTGTGTGTCCAGTGTGTGTGTTTGTGTGTGTGTGTGTCCAGTGTGTATGTGTGTGTCCAGTTTGTGTGTGTGTGTGTCCAGTGTGTATATGTGTGTCCAGTGTGTGTGTGTGTGTCCAGTGTGTATGTGTGTGTCCAGTGTGTGTGTGTGCGTCCAGTGTGTGTGTATGTGTGTGTGTGTTTTATTGTGTCGTGTGTGTGTGTGTGTGTGTGTGTGTGTCCAGTGTGTGTGTGTGTGTCCAGTGTGTGTGTGTGTATATCCAGTGTGTGTGTGTGTCCAGTGTTTCTGGTTGTGTGTGTGTGTGTGTGTGTGTGTGTGTGTCCAGTGTGTGTGTGTGTGTGGTTACCATAGTTATTATTTTAGGGTCACTGAGGAGTCACCATAATGAACCCAAAACCCTGGATAGAGGGGCTCAGTGAATGTGGTGTAGAATGTGATCAGGTGGGTCAGTGTGTCAGAGGAGGCTCTGTAGAAGGACAGAGTGCCGGCTGGCCAGTCCAGATACACTCCTACTCTGTGGGAGCTGGAGGAGGGGACGTCTATGGTAGTGGAGTTATTATTGTGGGAGCTGGAGGAGGGGACGTCTATGGTAGTGGAGTTATTATTGTGGGAGCTGGAGGAGGGGACGTCTATGGTAGTGGAGTTATTATTGTGGAAGCTGGAGGAGGGGACGTCTATGGTAGTGGAGTTATTATTGTGGGAGCTGGAGGAGGGGACGTCTATGGTAGTGGAGTTATTATTGTGGGAGCTGGAGGAGGGGACGTCTATGGTAGTGGAGTTATTATTGTGGGAGCTGGAGGAGGGGACGTCTATGGTAGTGGAGTTATTATTGTGGGAGCTGGAGGAGGGGACGTCTATGGTAGTGGAGTTATTATTGTGGGAGCTGGAGGAGGGGATGTCTATGGTAGTGGAGTTATTATTGTAACAGGCTTCGTAACGGTTGTC
>CM042397.1:6976480-7018980 GCA_023634145.1 Thymallus thymallus | reverse complement strand
AGCTAAAAATGCATATGATATGAGCGAGGGTAATAATAGTTTACTTAATAGACAGACTGGGTAAATGAACAGGTAAGTGAAAAATTTGCATGGTTAAATTAGCTGTACAGTTAGGTATACAGTTATATTTACAGATAAGTGAATACTTGCATGGTTACATTAACTGTACAGGTAAATGACAGGAAGAGATACTTTAATAGCTAAATGTGTGTATGATATCATTTGGGGTAATAATAGTAATTCCCTTAAAATACAGTCCTTAGTGCGCAGGGTTTAATTACAGACAACTGCACGTTGGCATCTGATTCTGGTGGTTGTGGATATACGATAATATTTCAAAAAGAAAAAGGAAGACAAGGTATCTCCTGTAGAAGTAGAAGCACTAGCAGGAGATAAGTAAGGACGTGAGGGTGCCACTGCTTCATCTGAAGGTAAATATGGCTTTTTAGCTAGCTATTCTAGCTCAGTCGTTCTGAACTAGACTAGCTACCTTTACATGCCATTTTGTACATAGGATATGATTATAGCTACAGTGGGGAGAACAAGTATTTGATACACTGCCGATTTTGCAGGTTTTCCCACTTACAAAGCATGTAGAAGTCTGTAATTTTTATCAGTGATGGAATCTAAAACAAAAATCCAGAAAATCACATTGTATGATTTTTAAGTAATTAATTTGCATTTTATTGCATGACATAAGTATTTGATACATCAGAAAAGCAGAACTTAATATTTGGTACAGAAACCTTTGTTTGCAATTACAGAGATCATAGGTTTCCTGTAGTTCTTGACCAGGTTTGCACACACTGCATCAGGGATTTTGGCCCACTCCTCCATACAGATCCTTCAGGTTTCGGGGCTGTCGCTGGGCAATACGGACTTTCAGCTCCCTCCAAAGATTTTCTATTGGGTTCAGGTCTGGAGACTGGCTAGGCCACTCCAGGACCTTGAGATGCTTCTTACGGAGCCACTCCTTAGTTGCCCTGGCTGTGTGTTTCGGGTCGTTGTCATGCTGGAAGACCCAGCCACGACCCATCTTCAATGCTCTTACTGAGGGAAGGAGGTTGTTGGCCAAGATCTCGCGATACATGGCCCCATCCATCCTCCCCTCAATACAGTGCAGTCGTCCTGTCCCCTTTGCAGAAAAGCATCCCCAAAGAATGATGTTTCCACCTCCATGCTTCACAGTTGGGATGGTGTTCTTGTGGTTGTACTCATCCTTCTTCTTCCTCCAAACACAGCGAGTGGAGTTTAGACCAAAAAGCTCTATTTTTGTCTCATCAGACCACATGACCTTCTCCCATTCCTCCTCTGGATCATCCAGATGGTCATTGGCAAACTTCACACAGGCCTGGACATGCGCTGGCTTGAGCATTTTAATCCATGACGGCGTAGTGTGTTACTAATGGTTTTCGTTGAGACTGTGGTCCCAGCTCTCTTCAGGTCATTGACCAGGTCCTGCCGTGTAGTTCTGGGCTGATCCCTCACCTTCCTCATGATCATTGATGCCCCATGAGGGCATCAAGAGCTACTTGGTGATATTCAGAGTTGTCCAAGGAAATGCTATATTCCAATTTAAATGACTTGTTTATGATCATAGAAATGTCTTACAATGACTGACTACAGTTATCCATAAGACCATTGAATGTTCATGTTGATCCATATTGTAGACTATAGACAAACCACATCCTGCCACAGCAGTGGAAATAGTTGGTCTAGGACAGTCTTCAAACTGCACGCCAGGTGTTCTCATTGGAGTTCCATCTCCAAGCACACAGGTAATTGTTCTTAACTGGTCTTTTATTCAGAAATTCATTTTATTGCCAGATCTAGAAACACACATTCCCAGTAAGTTATTTGTGGGTCCTAGCACCCATTCCAGGTTGGTCATTTGTGTGGACAGAAGTCTCCTCACTAACATGGACATTAAGTTTAGTTAACACACATTCCTTGTCAGTGCTTTATGGGGTCCCCGTACGGGTTTTTAGTAACAATGAAATCAAATAAACATAGTCTATCATGTGGGCTTCAAATCTGAACTATAAAGTAGCCCGTTATTATAGTTATTCAACTCGCATGTGTTTATCATGCACAGCTTCTGTTGATGTATTTTTTTAAAGAGCTAGTTGTTGATATTCACAGTTCTCTAAGGAAATGCTATATTCTAATTCATGATGCCAGCCTAATGCCTTGTTTGTGATCATAGACGTTTCTCCCAATGATTGCATACAGTCATCAATTAAACCACTGAATGTTCATGTTGATCCATATTGTAGACTATAGACAAACCACATCCTGCCACAGCAGTGGAAATAGTTGGTCTAGGACAGTCTTCAAACTGCACGCCAGGTGTTCTCATTGGAGTTCCATCTCCAAGCACACAGGTAATTGTTCTTAACTGGTCTTTTATTCAGAAATTCATTTTATTGCAAGATCTAGAAACACACATTCCCAGTAAGTTATTTGCGGGGTCCGGCACCTATTCCAGGTTGGTCATTTGTGTGGACAGAAGTCTCCTCACTAACATATGGTGTAGTTAACACACATTCCTTGTCAGTGCTTTATGGGGTCCCCGTATAGGGTTGAGTAACAATTAAATAAAATGAACATGGACTATCATGTGGGTTTCAAATCTGAACTATAAAGTAGCTTGTTATTATAGTTATTCAACTCGCATGTGTTTATCATGCCCACTTTTGATGATGTATTTTAAAGAGCTACTTGGTGATATTCAGAGTTGTCCAAGGAAATGCTATATTCCAATTTAAATGCCTTGTTTATGATCATAGAAATGTCTTACAATGACTGACTACAGTTATCCATAAGACCATTGAATGTTCATGTTGATCCATATTGTAGACTATAGACAAACCACATCCTGCCACAGCAGTGGAAATAGTTGGTCTAGGACAGTCTTCAAACTGCACGCCAGGTGTTCTCATTGGAGTTCCATCTCCAAGCACACAGGTAATTGTTCTTAACTGGTCTTTTATTCAGAAATTCATTTTATTGCCAGATCTAGAAACACACATTCCCAGTAAGTTATTTGTGGGTCCTAGCACCCATTCCAGGTTGGTCATTTGTGTGGACAGAAGTCTCCTCACTAACATGGACATTAAGTTTAGTTAACACACATTCCTTGTCAGTGCTTTATGGGGTCCCCGTACGGGTTTTTAGTAACAATGAAATCAAATAAACATAGTCTATCATGTGGGCTTCAAATCTGAACTATAAAGTAGCCCGTTATTATAGTTATTCAACTCGCATGTGTTTATCATGCACAGCTTCTGTTGATGTATTTTTTTAAAGAGCTAGTTGTTGATATTCACAGTTCTCTAAGGAAATGCTATATTCTAATTCATGATGCCAGCCTAATGCCTTGTTTGTGATCATAGATGTTTCTCCCAATGATTGCATACAGTCATCAATTAAACCACTGAATGTTCATGTTGATCCATATTGTAGACTATAGACAAACCAACTAGGACAGTCTTCAAACTGCACGCCAGGTGTTCTCATTGGAGTTCCATCTCCAAGCACACAGGTAATTGTTCTTAACTGGTCTTTTATTCAGAAATTCATTTTATTGCAAGATCTAGAAACACACATTCCCAGTAAGTTATTTGTGGGTCCTAGCACCCATTCCAGGTTGGTCATTTGTGTGGACAGAAGTCTCCTCACTAACATATGGTGTAGTTAACACACATTCCTTGTAGACTATCATCATTTCAAATCTGGAAAAAGTTGTTTATTCAATTTCAACTCAAATGTTTTTATCACAAACCTTTTCTTTTGCTGTATTTAATGTTTCATACAGGCTCTTGTCACCTACTCTGACACTGATCAATCTGAGGACTCCGACAGTATGAAAGCACAAGCACATCTGGTTGTGCTGAGGAGGACCAAAAGCATCCTGGTAAAGCTTTCTTTCACTGACTCACTTTTACATGAACCTCTATAGATAGATAGATAGGTACTTTATTGATCCCCCGGGGGGGAAATTTCATTGTCAAGCAGCTACAACAAAACACAGGGCAGGTGCAAAATGCCACAACGAAAGTACACAAAAGACAGATACACGGTACATGATACATAGAGCGGCAGTATGAAAAAGTATAGAAATACAAGATATCTGGAGTGCAAAAAAAAGCTATAAAAAGACATTGCATAGTATGAGTGGTTGGCTGAATATGTACACTATACATTGGTGGATGTTGGATGGTTAACTATACTATACAGGTCGATGGCAGAGAAATACTTCAGTAGCTAAAAATGCGTATGATATGAGCGGGGTAATAATAGTTTACTTAATAGACAGACTGGGTAAATGAACAGGTAAGTGAAAATTTTGCATGGTTAAATTAGCTGTACAGTTAGGTATACAGTTATATTTACAGATAAGTGAATACTTGCATGTTTACACAAACTGTACAGGTAAATGACAGGAAGAGATACTTTAATAGCTAAATGTGTGTATGATATCATTTGGGGTAATAATAGTAATTCCCTTAAAATACAGTCCTTAGTGCGCAGGGTTTAATTACAGACAACTGCACGTATTGCACATTAGATATACTAAAAGCAATGAGAAAAGGTGCAACTGACAGGATACTAATATGCATTCCTGAGTGAATGCCTACGTAAGTTAAGTCCAATAATTACTTACAATATTGCATGTGATATAATATAACAACTGTACATGAGTATGTATATACAGACCTGTATGAATAAATAGGTCCTGAGTGAATGAGTGATTACGGACCAGAGTTACTCACGGATGGATGCATAATTGTTAAACTAGGTCCTAGCACCCCAACAGTTCCAGATCTATGTTGCCGACGGCACGGCACCCCGGTGAGGCATTATATAGTCTAATAGCCGCCGGCAGGAAGGACCTCCTGTAACGCTCTCTGGCACACCGTGGTGGTATCAGTCTATGACTGAAAGTGCTCCTCTGCGTCATAACCATAGCGTGCAGAGGGTGGGTGACGTTGTCCATGATGGCCAGCAGTTTGGCCAGGATCCGTCTCTCCGCCGCCACCTCTAGAGTGTCAAGGCTCATCCCCAGGACAGAGCTAGCCTTCCTGATCAGCTTATTTACCCGAGAAGCATCACCGGCTTTGATGTTTGCTCCCCAGCACACCACTGCAAAAAAGATGGCACTGGCCACCACAGACTGGTAGAAGGTATGCAGTAGTTTACTGCACACGTTGAAGGACCTGAGCCTCCTCAGAAAGTAGAGTCGGCTCTGGCCCTTTTTGTACAGGGCCCCGGTGTTACTGGCCCATTCCAGCCTGTTGTCCATATGGACTCCCAGGAACTTGTATGACCCAACCATTTCCACATCCATCCCCTGTATAGGGACTGCAGTCAGTTGTGCCTTGGTTCTCCTGAAGTCCACCACCATCTCCTTTGTTTTGCTGATGTTGAGCTGAAGGTGGTTCTGCACACACCACAACACAAAGTCACTGATTGTGCTCCTGTACTCCTCCTCCTGCCCACCTCTGATGCACCCTACAATAGCAGAGTCATCCGAGAACTTCTGTAGGTGGTATGTTTCAGAGTTATATCTGAAGTCTGAGGTGTAGAGGGTGAACAGGAAGGGGGACAGGACCGTACCCTGGGGGGCCCCTGTGTTGCTAACTGCCCGTTCTGACACACAGCTCTGTAGTCGCACAAATTGTGGCCTACCGGTCAGGTAGTCCGTGACCCAGGAGACTAAGGGTGCTTCCACTTTCATCCTCCTCATCTTCTCACCCAGTAGCAGGGGCTGAATGGTATTGAAGGCACTGGAGAAGTCAAAAAACATAACCCTCACAGTGCAACCTGCGTTGTCCAGGTGAGAGTAGGCCCTCTGCAGAAGGTAGATGATTGCATCATCCACCCCGATGTTGCGCTGGTATGCAAACTGCAGAGGGTCCATTGATGTACACACCAGGGGTCTGAGGTGAGCGAGGACTAACCTTTCCAGGGTCTTCATGATGTGGGATGTTAGCGCTACAGGTCTGAAGTCATTCAGGACAGTGGGGTGTGCCTTCTTGGGCACTGGGACGAGGCAGGATGTTTTCCACAGCACAGGGACCCTTTCTAGGCTCAGGCTAAGGTTGAAAAGACGCTGGAGTATTCCACACAGTTGGTCAGCACAGACCCTCAGCACCCTTGGGCTGATGCCATCAGGGCCCGCCGCTTTCCACTGGTGTAGTCTCTCCAGCTCTCTCTTCACTTGGTTGGTGGTGAAAGCCAGCCCAGGTGGGGAGGTGGGGGGAAGGGGGGTGTTGAGGATCAGTCCAGGGGGAGCAGGGGCGGAGGTGGGGTCACTGATTGTCTCAGCAGAGGTGCTGTGAGCAAAGTGGGGGTGGGACAGCCGTGAGGGTGTGTGAGCTGGGGAGGTGGACATGGCCAGTATCAAACCTGTTAAAAAATTGGTTCAGCTCATTGGCTCTGTCCTGGGTCCCCTCCGTCTGCCCACTGTTTGACTTTTTGAAGCCAGTGATATTTCTCATACCCTTCCACACCTCTCTCACCTGGCTCTGCCTCAGCTTGTCCTCCATCTTCTCCTTATACACTCTCTTCCCCTCAGCAATCCGCAACTTCAGCTCCCTCTGGACGCATTTCAATTTGTCCTTGTCCTTGTCCCTCTCCTTGAAGGCCCTCTTCTTCTCATTCAGCAGGGCCTTCAGGTCGCTGGTGACCCAGGGTTTATTGTTTGGGAAACAGCGTACCTTCCTGGTGGGTACAGTGTTGTCTACACAAAAATTAATATAGTCTGTTATGCAGTCCATCGATGTCCTCCCCATGAGCCTCACAGAGCACATCCCAGTCTGTTGTTTCAAAACAGTCCTGTAGGGCCTCATTCGCCTCCGGGGACCATCTCCTAATAGTCCTGGTGGTTGCAGGCTGCTGTTGGACCAAAGGCCTGTAGAGTGGGGTGAGGTGTACAAGGTTGTGATCCGATCTACCGAGGGGAGGGAGTGCAGTGGAGTTGTATGCGTCCTTCACATTACCATATAACAAGTCCAGAGTTTTATTATTCCTGGTTGGGCACTTCACGAACTGTTTGAATGTGGGCAGCGTTGAAGAGAGAGATGCATGGTTAAAATCCCCCGAAATGGCAAAGAAAGCACTGGGATGCGCTGTCTGTAACCTCGCGATAACAGAGTGGATGACGTCACACGCTGCGTTTGCGTCAGCAGAGGGCGGGATGTAAACAATAACAGCAATGGCCGCCGTGAATTCCCTCAGTAAATAGTAGGGTCTCAGGCTAACGACTAACAGCTCAATGTCCGGGCTACAAAACTCTTCCTTAAGAGTAATATGTTTCGGATGACACCATCTGTTAACTAATAAAGCCAGCCCACCACCCTTACTCTTACCGGAAGAGACGCGATCCCTGTCCGCTCTGATTGTCTGGAAACCGTCGATAGTGACGTTCTGCATGGGGATGTTATCGTTCAGCCAAGTCTCAGTAAAAAGCATTAGGCTCGCTTCCCGATAAATCCTTTGTCCACGAACAAGTCCCTCCAACTCATCCATCTTGTTATGTAGACACCTCACATTGCCCATAATAATAGATGGTATAGCCGGCTTGTACTTGAACCTCCTCCGCTTTGCCTTACATTTCAATCCCGCCCTGCGTCCACGGCGTCGTCTTTTCAATTCGTCCGGAATATCAAACTTTTCCCTGGGGAGCAGCAGCGCTGCGTGGGCTAAATCCAGGAGCTGGGCTCTGTTGTAAACAATAACAGTTGACGACTCCTGTCGACGTTCAGCTGCGATAAAATCCATAATCCTGAACTATCCTGAACTATTATAGTTCAACTGTAGCAAAATAAAAAATAAAACTAAAGAAAAGAGACGAAAGAAAACGAACTAAAACAACAATTTATGCAGAACAACGGGAGCTGCTTAACAGGCAACCACTCAGCCAAACAAATAAATATGTGGCACATTTTGTTTTACTTTTAGTCTTTTCTAATTGTGCAAAGTTTGTTAAATTATATTATCCTAAATGCAACATTATTTCAAATAATCAGCCACTTAACATTATAATTGGCTTCCTTAGGAACATGATGTTTGTTGGAAAAAGATAATGCAACGGATTCCTGTAGACTCGGATGAGCTTTACGATTCAAGTGGAGATGAGCAAGTTACAAGTACCAGTGACAATCCTGGGAATCTTCCACATTATACAGTGGGTCAAAGGCTGCGGAGAACCAACAGTCTCCCGGTAAGCCCACTTTCATTTGGACAAGGATATATTACGGTAGATTTGATTTCTTAATTGGTTGTCCAGTTATGTTTGCTTGTTTTACATAGTTTTTTGTATGAACATAATGTTGGTGTGTTTTTGTTGGACTTGAGATGGCATTGAGTATCTGAACACTTCTCTGAATTGAATTTACTTTTATAGGTCAATGTGATGATGCCTGTAGGATCAGATCAAGATGAGAATTCGAGTCCAGATAGTGAAGAGGAATATATTCCAAAATCTAGTGGGGAAAGCTCAGATAGTTGCATGAGCTTA
The DNA here is from genome assembly GCA_023634145.1 of Thymallus thymallus. Lineage (NCBI taxonomy): Eukaryota > Metazoa > Chordata > Actinopteri > Salmoniformes > Salmonidae > Thymallus > Thymallus thymallus. Next base: position 7,010,456 of record CM042397.1, on the reverse strand, counting down.
GAAGTACCTCTACAGAAGAGCAGTAAAAAAAAAAGATCTCTCTGTGAGAGGAATAGCTACCTACCTCAGAAAAGGATTCACAGCCAAAGTTCTCCACAAAATCAACTGGACACCACAACTCATCTTCAGGGAGAAGATGACACAGGGTATCAAAACTTAGAAGAGAGTACAACAGTGTCTCAACGAGGAAGTGTTTCTGTTTGCCCAGTCTCTAAGAAGGCAAATGGGTTGAGACGATACAACAAAATGCAATACTGCATATACTGCAAGTTAGGTACTCAGAAAATGGCGAGACATCTGGAGAGAAAACACAGTGAAGAGAGCCCTGTTGCAAAATTGCGTCTTTTACCAAAGAACTCGAAGGAAAGGCGAATACTATTGGACTCTCTCCGGAAAAGAGGTAACTTTGCACACAATGTGGAAGTGTTGGAAAGTGGCAAAGGAAAGCTTGTGCCATGCAAGCAACCTCAAGTAGAAAAGAAAGGACAGGATTTCATGCATTGTTTGTACTGCCAGGGTTTATTCTTGCGGAGAATACTCTGGCGTCATGTTCGTGTGTGCAAATTCAAGCCAGAAAACATGAACTCCAAACCCGGGAAAAGTAGAGTTCAAACTCTATGTGCATATACTCAACCTCCTTCTGGGTTTTCGGACGGGTATTGGAAGCTACTTAACAAAATGAACCATGACCCAATATCAGATGCTATAAGGAAAGACGGTTGCATCTTGGCATATGGACAAAGACTGTTTGAGTCTAAAGGACATCAGGTCAACCACCATGAATATATCCGGCAAGCGTTGAGAGAGCTTGGCAGACTGGCTCTTAAGCTGAAAGATGTCACACCCCTAAAGACTACTGAAGAGCTCTTCAAACCCACAAACTACATTCATGCAGTCACTGCAGTTAAACACACAGCTGGATTCAACCGTGAAGCAGGCCAATATGGTTGTCCATCTCTGGCCCGCAAACTCGGCCACAGCTTGCACAGTATGTCGTTGTGGCTTAAATCTGAAGCGCAGATGAAAGGACAGAAAGAAACTGCAGTAGAGGCCCATGAATTCTCTGAGTTATATAAACAAAGATGGACTGATGATATCACAAGCCGAGCGTTGTCACAACTTGAGCAAGCAAAATGGAACTCTCCTCACATCTTGCCATTCACTGAAGATGTCAAAACTCTGCATTGCTATTTAGACGAAAAACAGGAACAACTTATTAATAGCATGAAAAAACAATTGTCATCCTTGACATGGAGAGACCTGACAAAGGTGACACTGGCACAAATCATATTATTCAACCGTCGGAGAGAAGGTGAAGTGTCAAGAATGCCATTATCTGCCTTTGTCTTAAGAGACACTTCAGACCCACATCAAGATGTCAACCTGGCCCTATCTACACTCGAACAGAAGCTCTGCAGACATTTCAATCGAATTGAAATCCGAGGGAAGCGAGGAAGGAAAGTTCCACTTCTACTTACCCCAGCTATGAAGGAATCTATAGAGCTTCTAGTTGAGAAGAGAGAGGAGTGCGGGGTTCTCAAAGAGAACACCTACCTGTTTGCAGTACCTGGTTCAATGTTTAATTACAGGGGTTCTGATTGCCTGCGGCAGTTTGTTAAAGATTGTAACATCAAAAACCCAATGTCTCTTACATCTACAAAACTCAGAAAGCATGTGGCAACCCTGTCCAAAGTACTAAATCTGAAGGATACAGAGCTAGACCAGTTAGCAGATTTCCTCGGACATGACGTCAGAGTCCACCGTCAATACTACCGTCTGCCAGAGGGCACCCTCCAGCTGGCCAAAATGAGCAAAATATTGATGGCTCTCGAGCAGGGACGTCTGGGTGAATTTAAAGGGAAGAGCCTCGACGACATTCACATTGACCCAAATGGTACGTAGTTAGCCTGGCATCAATAGTCATATTTTTCCCATTTCCTATACGATGCCAAATAAATGTGTCTTAAGTGGTCATCCTTTCTGTTTTGCAAATACTCTAGATTGACTTGTCTACTTTGATCTTGTGGGGATGGGTGATTTTGAGTGGTTAGGAGTTTCCTAATTCATTCAAACTGTTGTATTACCCTTTTTGTAGAAGAAATTGAAGTGGACGAAGAGCCCGAGGAGAATGAAGAGTCTGAGGATGAGTGTGGCAACAAGGACAGCACAGCAGGTATTTCCAAAATTATGTTTTCAAACGCGGTTGTGCTGGTGTGGGTATGTCGGAGATGTGCCTCAACTTGTCTTGAGAGCGCCAATTGTTAGTACGGTGCATTCAATCTACATTCATGAAGATAATTATATAAAGATTTTTTTTGTAGCGGGTAACGACGAGTCCATTGTTATTGTAGCGGGTAACGACGAGTCCATTGTTATTGTAGCGGGTAACGACGAGTCCATTGTTATTGTAGCGGAGTAAAAGTACATATTTTTTTAGAAGTAGTGAAGTGAAAGTCGAAAGAAAAAAAACTCAAGTAAAGTACAGATACTCCCCAAAACTACTTAAGTGCTGTAACAAAGTATTGTTACTTTACACCACTGGTCATATGTGTTTCTTTGTAAGTGCTATCAATAGACGTTAATGTTTACAGTGGTAAAAATCCATGCACATCCAGGGCTCTGTTTAAACCAGCAGAGGTCAGGAACCTTTTGTTGAATCGAAACCGTCTCGATTTGATATGCGACATGTCTGTCACATTGACAAAGCCTACAAGTTCAGAATATTTGATATTTTATGTATATGTTCCCAAAGAACGACTTAAACAATTTGACATGAACTGGGTTGAAGTGTAATAAAGTTGTATGACTTATTGTGCACAGAAGGATAGATTGTTTATAAAGAATGGGAAATGTGTATACACACTAGATGTGGCCACATTCGCAGGCTTCAACTCTGACATAAAAAATCTCATCTTGTATTTGCGATGTACTGTACATGTATTTAGCCATGTTTATCGCTTATTCTCTAGCTGAACATTTACTGCTCTCCTAACCGTGTGGCAACAATGCTATGTGTCTCTAGTGGTACCCGCAATGTCAGTGAGGTACCCTCTTCTGTGAGGAAGCTACAACATTAATTTATTCTTTTTCAATATACTCATTCACGGGAACAGAGTTTTTAAAGCAACCAGTAACTACCGGTAATTGTTTGAAATGCTTGCATTGTAGAGCCCTGCATAATTGACTAAATCAGCTATTGTCACTGTTTTGGAATACTGAGGTTGGTAATAACATGTATTTTTCATAGATGTAAATACACCAATGACACCAAAGTCAACACAAGGTGGGAACAGTGACAAGCCATGTGAGGTCTTGTCAGATGTAAATCCACAAAAGACAGGTGAGGTCACGCAATCATTATTGTTGACTGGTATTCTAAATAGCAACTTACTAACAATAATGTCAGTATTATGTAGCGATTCCCTATATTGAAGCGGAGGCTTAATTCCACAAGTTTTCTAAAGACTTAGTTTTGCGACAGATATGCTCAAACTTTGTTGATATTTTTTTATTCTTGCCTAAATAATGTCAAGCCCTCAATTTATCACAGGGGAGTAGATTAAACACTCCCTCATTGAGGTACGCATAACAGTAACTACAAACAGACATATAGCGTCAGATTGTACGAGGTGGCTGTCGGATTATTTTCAACTGTGCAATGATAACTCTGAGCTATCGAATGTGTGTCTACCAAGAGGTCCTTAAGGCCCTGATCACAAGTGGCCATTTTTGCTGGCTGTAAAAAGCATTATGCAATGCAATTTTGTTTTTAACTGTCTTTTTGTTGAAGTCTGCAAAAAAGCAGTTTTTTTTACTGCTGCAAAGCCACCATAGAATCATCTGCCATTGGTTAACCTTTCGGCGTGTAAGAACTCACCAAAGTTTAATATTACTTGCACCAACTGAAAAGTTTGCCCGGTCTAAAAATATATATTTTTAAAAAGCTATTAATTAAGTTGGTCTTCTATGTTTTTTTATTTTCGTCCCAACTGTTTAATTTTGTTGTCACCACGGAAAGCTCAGCCAATTAGACGATCTACAACTACGTCTGACGCTTTTTTCCTTAGTTGATTTATTTTAAAACTTTTTTTAAATTCTTGACATCCCGAATGTCAAACGGTGCGAACAATAAAAAAAACTGCTGCTGAAAAAGCGTTCTGGGTTTAAGGCTGCTCACTCCAGGTACACCTCAAACATTTAGACTCCAGCAATAGTGACAACCCTAACGTTTTATTCTCCACAAACAACACCCTCCTCAACTTATGCTTTTCCAAAGCAACTTTATTGTAGAAAGTACTATGTATTTAAGCTGTTTTAAAGTAGTCAGATTAGTATTGGCTTTCTTTTCAAGTTTTAGGAGTGATTTGTTCATATTCACCAATATAGAGTCAACACAAGGTGGGAACAGTTGAACTGTCAAATGTTGAAAGGATAATATAGATGTGAGTTTTGGTTTAACGTTCCATGTTTTAGTACTTCAACTGTATTTTATGTCCATTTAGGTCGCAAACCATTTCAGCGACGTCCCTGGCAAAAGGAGGAGATAGACGCTGTGGAGAAACATATGAAGAACTTAATTTTAACATGTCAAGTTCCGGGGAAAAGCGACTGTGACCGCTGCTTAAAATTGGAGCCTGAAGCCTTGAAAAACAGAGATTGGCGAGCTATAAAGTTCTACTTGAAGAATCGCATTACAGCGCTTAAGAAAAATGTGTAGTTTGACCTCTATAACACTACTTAACACTTGTTATGGCTGGATATTGGCTAGCCCCACATGTGACCCAACACTCTGCGTCGTACTGTACAGTATTACCACCACTGTTGTACTGTACAGTATTACCACTACTGTAGTACTGACACTTTCAAATAGTTTTCTGCATGTAATATAGGTTCGAAACCACTGAGGACACTGAGACGATCTAGTAGAATGTCGAGATCAATGGTGTCGAATTCTGCACTCAGGTCTCGGAGGACTAGACAGGTGTGTAGGGGGAGACTGGTATGTAGACTCAGGTCTCAGAGGACTAGACAGGTGTGTAGGGGGAGACTGGTATGTAGACTCAGGTCTCAGAGGACTAGACAGGTGTGTAGGGGGAGATTGGTATGTAGACTCAGGTCTCAGAGGACTAGACAGGTGTGTAGGGGGAGATTGGTATGTAGACTCAGGTCTCAGAGGACTAGACAGGTGTGTAGGGGGAGACTGGTATGTAGACTCAGGTCTCAGAGGACTAGACAGGTGTGTAGGGGGAGATTGGTATGTAGACTCAGGTCTCAGAGGACTAGACAGGTGTGTAGGGGGAGACTGGTATGTAGACTCAGGTCTCAGAGGACTAGACAGGTGTGTAGGGGGAGATTGGTATGTAGACTCAGGTCTCAGAGGACTAGACAGGTGTGTAGGGGGAGATTGGTATGTAGACTCAGGTCTCAGAGGACTAGACAGGTGTGTAGGGGGAGACTGGTATGTAGACTCAGGTCTCAGAGGACTAGACAGGTGTGTAGGGGGAGATTGGTATGTAGACTCAGGTCTCAGAGGACTAGACAGGTGTGTAGGGGGAGATTGGTATGTAGACTCAGGTCTCAGAGGACTAGACAGGTGTGTAGGGGGAGATTGGTATGTAGACTCAGGTCTCAGAGGACTAGACAGGTGTGTAGGGGGAGATTGGTATGTAGACTCAGGTCTCAGAGGACTAGACAGGTGTGTAGGGGGAGATTGGTATGTAGACTCAGGTCTCAGAGGACTAGACAGGTGTGTAGGGGGAGACTGGTATGTAGACTCAGGTCTCAGAGGACTAGACAGGTGTGTAGGGGGAGATTGGTATGTAGACTCAGGTCTCAGAGGACTAGACTGGTGTGTAAGGGGAGACGGGTATGTAGACTCAGGTCTCAGAGGACTAGGACGTCATGTACTAAGCAGTATAGGGTACATACTACGATATTGGGTCACATGCATCCACATCTTGTGAGGTCCACGTATGTATGTATGTGTGTGTATGTATGTATATATATATGTATGTATGTATGTGTGTATATATATATATATATATATATATATACACTTTTCAAAACAGACATGAAAGGTTTTGAATTTGTTTTTTACAAAAGCGCTAATGACATCAACACTGGCCATGGGTATAACTTTAAAGCTCAGTTTAACATCAAGAAGTAGGTAAAAAAGTGATCTTCCTCACTCACAAGATGTGAATCCATGTGTGACCCAGTAACGTAGTACATAATGTATAGTACAGAGTGTTGGGTCACATATTGGGCTAGGTGTAGGAAATGTAGTTGGAGAATTATGTAGTTCATGTATTTGATGGCAAGTATGTTCCCTTTTACACATCTGTTTACCAAATGCCTCAATTAGCATTAACCAAAAGTGCCATTCTACCTGTTGATTTTCAGACAACTTAAAATTACTTTTTTTGTCTCATGTTAATTTTTTATCTTTAAATTACCCAGAAAAACAACTACCTAACATTAATTCATGCTAATTGAGGCATTAACAAAACAATGCCCTTCTACCTGTTTAATTAGGAATGCCAAAAAAATCTACATCTTTTTTTCAGTGCCTAGCTTAACTCTGCATTGTTATTTTTAATTTTTCCCATGTGTGACCCAATAACGTATTGCATAATGTATAGTACAGTATGGAGTGTTGGGTCACATATCAGGGTAGATATTCATACAAATACATTACAATAACAACAGACTCTTTGTGTAGGTGTTCAACATATGGATGGCCTCTTCTGTTCTTCTTTGCCTGTCAATATTTGAGATGTAAAACCATAGGTGGCTGCTGTTGGCAGTGGTTGCAGCATGACTAACCGCATATTGAGCCAAAGAACAAAGTGTTCGGAGGGAGTTGTTCTTGTTGACAAATCTTGTTTGATTTGTCCTGATGAATCAGAATGACATTGTTGGTCTTAAATTGAGGGGTATTGCTAATAAACTGTTAATGCATTCATTTTTATGTGACTTACGTTGTCAGTCTCGTCTAAGGGATAAAAATAAGAAGTGTTTAAAGGTGGGCTTTAGGACTGATGGAAACTGGTACCAACAAGTGATGAAATAAGAAGTGTGTAAATGTGGGCTTTACGACTGATGAAAACCTGAAACTGGTACCAACAAGTGATGACTCAAGAAGTGTGTAAATGTGGGCTTTACGACTGATGAAAACCTGAAACTGGTACCAACAAGTGATGACTCAAGAAGTGTGTAAATGTGGGCTTTACGACTGATGAAAACCTGAAACTGGTACCAACAAGTGATGACTCAAGAAGTGTGTAAATGTGGGCTTTACGACTGATGAAAACCTGAAACTGGTACCAACAAGTGATGACTCAAGAAGTGTGTAAATGTGGGCTTTACGACTGATGAAAACCTGAAACTGGTACCAACAAGTGATGATAAAACAGGTCTGGAACAAAATGTCTTTATATTGGTCATTTTCAGAAATGATTGTGTTTAAAAATTATTTTTGATCTTGCTCAATTTTTTTTGGAGGTATACGACATCTGGAAATAGGAATACATATAGGGCCTCACAAGTGGGCAAAAAACTTGTGGTGTCCAAAAGTGACAAAAACAAGAATGTGTGTGTGTGCGTGTGTCCAGTGTGTGTGTGTGTGTGTTGCTTTCCCCTAGACAGACTGGACTCACACACACAAACAAAAGGACACACAAACACTGGACAGACACACACACACAGTGGAGGTAATAATGTTTGTCTTAACTAGCCTGATAACTCCAACATGTCTGATATGAACATTGACATAAACCCTCTACATACTTGAGTTTCTCCAGTCTGCAGTGTGGATCCTCCAGTCCAGCAGAGAGCAGTCTGACTCCTGAGTCTCCTGGGTGATTGTAGCTCAGGTCCAGCTCTCTCAGGTGTGAGGGGTTTGACTTCAGAGCTGAGACCAGAGAAGCACAGCCTTCCTCTGTGACTAGACAGCCTGACATCCTGCAAAGAGTCAAATCATATTACAACCACACTGCTTTTCTTTGGAGGTGAAAACAGTGGTAGTATATTTTTTAAACATATTCAGATATATCAGTGTCCTGAAACCTGACATATCTATTCAGAACTGAATGTATCATTCTTAGAAATGTTCATAATATTACTTGTAGAATATAAAACGTATATTACAAATATTTGAGTAGACTAACCAGACCAGTTTAAAAAGCAGTATCAGTCAAAAGACAGACAGTGAAGTATCAGATTTAGATTGTATTGAGTATACAGTCCACACCATATCTAGTTTGACAGTGAAACTAACATTTTAAATGTGTCTCTGTACTCCAGCATTGTGGATTTGAGATAAAATATTTTATATGAGGTGACAGTATATAATGTCACCTTTTATTTGAGGGTATTTTCATACATATCTGTTTCATCATTTAGTAAAATGAAAGCACTTCATGTATCTAGTCCCCCTATTTGAAGAAGTCATAAGTATTCTGACCAATTCACTTATAGTACATTAAAGTAGTCAAAAGTATAGTATTTTGTGGCATTTTTTTTATGCAATGACAACACCAAGCCTGTGACGGCCATGACAGAAAGATCATGAATGAATCATTACTACTAATGAGTGAGAGAGTTACAGAAGACACAGCAATACATACTAACCTCTCACCATTAACCTCAAACAAAAGGTGACATTCTGTACTGTCGCCTAATATGAAGCATTCTATCTCAAATCCAAAATGCTGGAGCACAGCGCCAAATTTAAAACTGTATGCTTCACTGTCCATATGTTGTGGACTATGTGTGCCTGGTAAACACATGTGGATCTGGTGAACAGTTATCACTTGTTGACCAACTACAGGAATACTGACCTCAGAGTCTCCAGTTTACAGTGGGGATTCTCCAGTCCAGCAGAGAGCAGCTTCACTCCTGAATCCTTCAGGTCATTGTTACTCAGATCCAGCTCTCTCAGGTGTGAGGGGTTTGATTTCAGAACTGAGACCAGAGAATCACAGCCTTTCTCTGTGACTAGACAGCCTGACAGCCTGCAAAGAGTCAAATCATATTACATCCACACTGCTATTCTTTGGTGGTGAAAATAGTGGCAGTATATTTTTTTTTAACACATTCAGATACAGTATATCAGTTTCCTGAAACCTTCCATATATACTCAGCAAAAAAAGAAACGTCCCTTTTTCAGGACCCTGTCATTCAAAGATAATTAGTAAAAATCCAAATAACTTCCCAGATCTTCATTGTAAAAGTTTAAAACACTGTTTCCCTGCTTGTTCAATGAACCATAAACAATAAATGAACATGCACATCTGGAACGGTCATTAAGACACTAACAGCTTACACTAAAAACTAAGGACACTAAAGAGGCCTTTCTACTGACTCTGAAAAACACCAAAAGAAAGATGCCCAGGGTCCCTGCTCATCTGCGTGAACGTGCCTTAGGCGTGCTGCAAGGAGTCATAAGGACTGCAGATGTGGCCAGGGCAATACATTTCAATGTCCGTACTGTGAGACGCCTAAGACAGTTCTAAAGGGAGACAGGACGGACAGCTGATTGTCCTCGCAGCGGCAGACCACGTGTAACAACACCTGCACAGGATCGGTACATCCGAACATCACACCTGCGGGACAGGTACAGGATGGCAACAACAACTGCCCGAGTTACACCAGGAATGCACAATCCCTCCATCAGTGCTCACAGCAAGAGATCAAGTATTTTATATGAGGTGACAGTATATAATGTCACCTTTTATTTGATAGTATTTTCATACATATCTGTTTCACCATTTAGAAAAATAAAAGCACTTTATGTTTCTAGTCCCCATATTTGAAGAAGTCATTAGTATTCTGACTGTGAGTGCAGCAAGCTGACTCACTAGTTTAGGACTTCAAAGTTATTTTGTACTCAACACAAAACGTCAGTAAATAAAAGTATTGAATCCAAAGTTCTTTGTTTGACTGTTTAATTATGAATTTCAAAAACATAAAATATAAAAACTTAGGATCTTTACTTTTCTTACAAATTAACTGTGCAGTTCCGTGTAGGTCAAAAGACTGTGTTGCTCCAAAGTCCAGTGGCTTCTGGCTGTTTCGCAGGGTTCTAATTCTTTCATACTAAATCTAACAGCCAATCAAATTACATTATACTAAATAACTGGTCAACTGTTGACATTCCAATTTGTACGTTCCATTTGCAACACAGGTTTTCTCAGGTCTTACAAAATAAACTCAAAATATTATTACTTCCATAGAAATGGCTTCAACATATCCCGGTCCCTAATTGACTAGTCCTTAACATATCAATTATCAACTTCAACTTAAACTGAAGCCATTTACACTCCTTCATTTAACACTTTCTCAATTCCTTTTAGCAAGAATCTTCTTCTTTTCACATGGAAGTATTTAAAGGTAAACATTAACTGGTAAGTATTAACAACTAAATACTTTTCACAGACTATTCAAACTGGTCATTTCTATTCTTTTCAATATTCAATCCACTCTGGTAAGAATTTCTAGTTTATTCAAGTCTTTCTCTTCTATCTTCAGTCTTCTCCCTGCAATAAACAAAGTTTAGTTATGGGTCTTTGAATGATGCTGGTCTTCGTCCGAACTTCAGCACTTCGTATAACGCCTTTGGAGTCAGGCATCACCTTCATGATTCTGCCTAACATCCAGGAGTTTCTTGGCAGGAACGAATCTGCTTAAACTCTTTTCTCTTCTCGCTCAGGTGCCGCAACGTCCTTCTCAAGTGCAAAATCCAGGCTGCCGCCTTTTTTAGCTTATGCCAAATGGAGTAATACTCAACGAGCTGGTTCAATGGATCTGTGCACTCGTTTGGTTTTGTGCATGATACTGCAGCGGATGTCTTCACCTCAACATCATCTTCACTCAGGTAAGTACACTGTTCAGGTTGTTCCGGCCATTCAACTTCTTTTCGCAGGAAACTAGGCCCCTGAAACCAGCTCTTACTTTCCATGAAGCTCTGGATCTTCAAACCTCTTGAAGCCTGATCTGCTGGGTTTTGTGAGGTGCTGACATACTTCCACTGAGAAGATGTAGTCGCTTCTCTAATGAAAGAGACACGGTTTGCCACAAACGTCTTGAAACGAAGGGCATCGTTTTCAATGGACTTTAGTACTGTTGTACTATCCGTCCAGAAGACCGACTCCATCAGGGGATCTTCAAGTTCTTCTTTCAACATCCGATCGATCTTGACTGCAACTGTCGCTGCTGTCAGCTCCATTCTCGGGATCGTGATCTGTTTGAGTGGAGCGACTCTGGACTTTCCCATCAAGAATGATACATGTTTCTCACCCCGGTCATTTGTCAGCAAGAGATACGACACAACGCCATATCCATCTTGCCTAGCGTCTGAGAAATTGTGGATTTGAGCAGCATTTGTGGGCCCAAATGTAGGGGGTTTGAAACATCTGTTCAGACTGAGTTCTGAAAGCTTGTCTAAGTCTGTCAGCCACTTCATCCATGTCCGGCATGACTTTTCGTGGATCTCTTCGTCCCAACCTTTCTTCTCTTGGCAGAGATCTCTTAAAATGAGCTTGACAGGTAGTAGGAGTGGTGCCAAAAAACCCATTGGGTCATATACCGAACTGACCACAGACAAAATGCCCCATCTTGTGCCTGGCTTGTCTGGCAGATGTATTTTGAACCTGAAGCTGTCAGAACTTGTGCAGCACTGCACGCCTAATGCCCGTTCCACTGGTAACTCATCATGCTCCAAATGGAGATCTTTGACTTCAGCCGCTCGTTCGTGGTCAGGAATGGAGCCCAGCAGGGCTCTGCTGTTGCTGACCCACTTGGTCAAATGGAAACCACCACTGGCGCACAACGTCATCAGCTCCTTAACAAGAACAACGGCTTTGTCTTCTGTGGCTACCGACTTCAAACAGTCGTCCACATAGAAGTTCTTGAGGACTGTCTATATGACTTCTGGGGTGCTCTTTGATGCTGCATCTTCCGCTGTTCTTCTCAATGATTATGACGCACAACTAGGGGACGATGTAGCACCGAACAGATGCACACACATTTTGTACTCTTCTGCTTCCACATTCAGATTGCCGCCTGGCCACCAGAGAAAGCGTAGCATGTCTGTGTCCGTGTCCGGAATCCACACCTGAAAAAACATGGACTCGATATCTGCCATCATGGCGACAGACTCCTGTCAGGCCCTTGCAACAACTGGTCATTTAGCGACACACCTTGGTAAGTTGCTGCACAGTCAAAGAGGACTCAGAGTTTCCTCTTTTTTGGATGGGATGAACCATACTCTTCCTTCACTGCGAATCAACAGTTTTTCTGGAATCCTTACTGCGTAGCCTTTTTCCAGTATGTTGTCCATAAAAGCCTTGAACTCTTGAAAGAAGTCTGTATTCCTACTGAACTTCCTCTTCAAATAATTAAGCCTCTGTTCAGCAATACCACGGTTGCATGGCATCTTCACCTTGTCATCCTTTAATGGCAACTTGATGCGGAAGTGACCATCCACGAGCTGTGCTGATGTTGTCACCGTGTGCATGAACTGCTTGTCATGTTGAGAGTGTTCTCGTCTGTCGTCACATCTTCTTTCTGGAAAATCTGCATTGTAGTGCTTCATCAGCATGTCTTCAACGCTTATCACAGAAATACGGTTGACAAGGAAACTTTGTCTTTTGCCATCATCTGATTCCTTCTCTTGGCATCTGCTGATTGGCCCATTGACGACCCAACCAAGTGCTGTCTTCACAGCGTATGGTCCGTCATTCTGACTATTAATGATCTCCCATGGCTCCATGGCTTTATACGCGTTGACACCGATAAGAAGACCAACTTCTGCTTCAAGTTTTGGGAGTGGTCTTACTCAGGTAAGACCACTTCTCCAAATCTTTCTTTTCTGGGATGTTGGCCTTTTTTGCAGGTATATCTGGCTGAGTATACACATTGGGAAGCTGGATGTAATCTTGCTCCTCTAAGCCACACACCTCCAAATCGGTAAGTTCATAGCTATTCACTTTCTGTTATTGTGCTATAGTGTGAAGCAGGAACTCTGTCTTTCTGCCTCGCATATTCAACTTCTTCGCCAAGTCTTCAGTGCAGAAAGTCGCTGTACTTCCTTGACCCAGGAAAGCATAGGTCTTGATTATCTTTGTGTCTTTCTTGTGTTTTATCTGCACAGGTACGATGGGAAGAATACACTCACTGTTCCCGGCCCCAGTATGGTCACCTCTTCTGCACCCTGCAGACACGAGAGCACTTGTGACTTCACTTGTGCTTTGTGAGCTGTCATCTGCACTGTTGTCCTTTGTTTAATAATTTTCCTTAACAACGTGCAAGATAGCTGGGTGCTTGAGTGAACAATCTGTACAAGAGGCCCTTTTTTTACAGTCCTTGGACATATGAACATAACATATGAACATAGAACATGAACATGACATATGACCTGCCGTCAGACACCCAAAACAATGGCCGTTCGTTTTCAAGAACTGAATTCTTTCTTGCAGAGACTGTTCTCGAATCTTGTTGCACACATTCAGTGCATGGTTCTTCTGGCAGTAAAGACAGGGACTTTGAAAAACACTTGCTGACTTGACTGCAAAAGGTTTCTTCTCAGGTTGGCTTTTACTGACATTGTTTTTGGTAGCAGACACATTCACAGCAAAGCTGCTTCTTTTAGACTCACTTTTTCTGATGCTTGGTTGCTTCTTTAAGTTGTTCTGATTACTTGAAGTAGAGTCCAGGATATCTCCAAACAGCAACCTTTGGCAACCTTTGCTTGGCGGTATACAAATTCCACTAAATCAGGAAACCTGGCTCTTTATCTTGTTCTTTCTTGAATGTCATAAGCAAAACTTCTTCATCTTTCTTTCAGTTTGAATGGAAGTTTGGATAAAATGGACTTCATGTTGGTAGGATTGTTCATTTCGTCCATGTAGTCCACATCATTCACTGTGTTACAACATCCAACCAAGAACAAAGCAAAAGCATTCAATCCTTTTCTGTCTTCTGGCCTTATCTGAGGCCATTCCATAGCCTTCTTGATATAAGCTGTAGCGATGGTCATTTCATCTCCATAGTGACGATCAAGCAGGTCTCTGGCTTCTTTGTAAGCTCTGTCAGGTCTCATGTTCTCACAACTCAGAATGAGATCAAGTGGCTCTCCACTCGTGAACTGTTCGAGGTAGTACAGCCGGTCTTGATGACTGTCTGTTTTACTGTCGATAGCATGCTCGAAAGCCCTTATGAAAGATCTAATCTAATCGGATTTAATCTTACAAATTAACTGTGCAGTTCCGTGTAGGTCAAAAGACTGTGTTGCTCCAAAGTCCAGTGGCTTCTGGCTGTTTTGCAGGGTTCTATTTCTTTCATACTAAATCTAACAGCCAATCAAATTACATTATACTAAATCACTGGTCAACTGTTTACATTCCAATTTGTACGTTCCATTTGCAACACAGGTTTTCTCAGGTCTTACAAAATAAACTCAAAATATTATTACTTCCATAGAAATGGCAACAACGCTGACCAATTCACTTATAGTGTATTAAAGTAGTGAAAATTATAGTATCTGGTGGCATATTTTTTAGGACACAACAATACATACAAACCTATCACCATTAACCTCAAATAAAAGGTGACATTCTGTACTGTCGCCTAAAATTTAACTTTTTATTTCAAATCCAAAATGCTGGAGCATACGGCCAAACTGAAAGCTTCACTGTCCAAACACATGGACTATGTGTGCCTGGTACACACATGTGGATCTGGTGAACAGTTATCACTTGTTGACCAACTACAGGAATACTGACCTCAGAGTCTCCAGTTTACAGTGGGGATTCTCCAGTCCAGCAGAGAGCAGCTTCACTCCTGAATCCTTCAGGTCATTGTTACTCAGATCCAGCTCTCTCAGGTGTGAGGGGTTTGACTTCAGAGCTGAGACCAGTGAAGCACAGCCTTCCTCTGTGACTCCACAGCCTGACAGCCTGCAAAGAGTCAAATCACATTACAACCACACTGCTATTCTTTGGTGGTGAAAATAGTGGCAGTATATTTTTTTCAACATATTCAGATATATCAGTGTCCTGAAACCTGCCACATCTATTCATAAATGAATGTATCATTATTAGAAATTACAAATGATCAACGTATTGAATTGCAGAGAAAAAATGTATAGTACAAACATTTGAGTAGACTGACCAGACCAGTTTAAAAAGCAGTATCAGTCAAAACACAGACAGTGAGGTATCAGATTTAGATTGTATCGAGTATACAGTCCACACCATATCTAGTTAGACAGTGAAACTAACATTTTAAATGTGGCTCTGTACTCCAGCATTGTGGATTTGAGATCAAATGTTTCATATGAGGTGACAGTATATAATGTCACCTTTTATTTGAGGGTATTTTCATACATATCTGATTCACCATTTAGAAAAATAAAAGCACTTCATGTATCTAGTCCCCCTATTTGAAGAAGTTATAAGTATTTTGACCAATTCACTTATAGTATATTAAAGTAGTCAAAAGTATTGTATTTGATCCCAAACTCATTGGTTGCATTTTAAGTTTTGTTTTGGTTGTGTTTTGGGTTAAGTTTTGCCCAATAGTAACTGAATGGTGGATGATGACTGGATTCATATTCTAAGTGAGTAGATAACATGTTTCTAAACACTACTAAATGAACCCTGATGAAACCATGATTAATAAAAATCATGAATGAATCATGAATAATAATGAGTGAGAAAGTTACAGAGGCTAGAACAAAACATGCTAACCTCTCACCATTACCAATAACAGAGGGGGTATGATCTTTGTGTCTCTGTAATGTTCTCATTCATCATCATTCACGATTCATTCATGATTATTCATAACCATGGTAGCATCCACATGAATGTAGAAGTGTTCAGAAACATCTTCTATTCTTACTGACAATACAAGTGAAGTGACTCCAAAATGACAGGACATTATTCACCATTCAGTTACTATTGGGAAAAACATAATCCAAAACACAACCAAAACTACCTGCAAATGCATTCAACAAGTTTGTAGAATCACAAGCTTCATGTTATTACTGCAGGGAAGGAATATTGATCCAAATACTAAAACTTTGACTAAATTAATTTGTTGATATTATCATGACTTTTTAAAATGGGAGAACTAAATAAATAAAGTGCTTTCATTTCTAAACAGTAAAACAGATATTTATGAATACCCTGAAATATTCATAAATATCACCTCATATGAAACATTCTATCTCAAATCCAAAATGCTGGAGCACAGCGCCAAATTTTAAACTGTATGCTTCACTGTCCATATGATGTGGACTATGTGTTCCTGGTAAACACATGTGGATCTGGTGAACAGTTATCACTTGTAGACCAACTACAGGAATACTGACCTCAGAGTCTCCAGTTTACAGTGGGGATTCTCCAGTCCAGCAGAGAGTAGCTTCACTCCTGAATCCTTCAGGTCATTGTTACTCAGATCCAGCTCTCTCAGGTGTGAGGGGTTTGACTTCAGAGCTGAGACCAGAGAAGCACAGCCTTCCTCTGTGAGTCCACAGCCTGACAGCCTGCAAAGAGATCATTATGATTTCACGAACACTTTATTTAACACCAGTAGTGTAGAAGGACAATGTCAGATGCATTTGGTTTATTCTGTCAAACAACTCAGAATGAGATCAAGAGGCTCTCCACTCGTGAACTGTTCGAGGTAGTACAGCCGGTCTTGATGACTGTCTGTTTTACTGTCGATAGCATGCTCGAATGCCTTTATGAAAGATCTGTAAGTCAGAGGATCTCCTGTAAACGTGGATATGTCTCTTTGAGGCAGTTGAGACAAACTCT
Source organism: Thymallus thymallus (assembly GCA_023634145.1). Taxonomy (NCBI): domain Eukaryota; kingdom Metazoa; phylum Chordata; class Actinopteri; order Salmoniformes; family Salmonidae; genus Thymallus; species Thymallus thymallus. Next base: position 6,993,636 of record CM042397.1, on the reverse strand, counting down.
GTTGTTTAATGAGCAACTGGGTGACTTGGTTTTGACGCTGCAGCACTTCGTGCAGGCTATCTGTAGAAGAATCAGTGTGATCATGATTAAGATGCGGCGTGCTGCTGACAGCATGAAAACCTTGACGATGACTTTCTTCTATCTGAAGCACCAACTTGAATGGCTGGCTTTGGATTGAATGTAAGGGATGGCTTACCAGCTCCACGACGCACATAATCGTCAACATAGTGTTTTTCTTGTCTACGTATCAGGGGTTCAAATCTGGGTCCTGAAGGTGGCTCTAATAAATCATAGTTAAATTCATGAGCATCTTCAAATTCTTCATACAGCTTTAATTTGGCATCTGAAGCAGCAAGCTCAGTTTCAAGATCCAATTGCTCTTTTCTAATTCTCAAGTGAATTACTTCCTGTTCTATCGCTTCTCTCTTTTTCATTGCTGCAGCTCTTGCCAACAGCGCTTCACGTTCAGCTTTAATTCTCAGCATTGCAGAATTAGTACTGGAAGTGTGGCTTACCACGGAGTTAGCTTTGGATACACTATCATGTGGCCTAATATCATCTTCCTCATCTTTTAAGACATCTGCAATCCATTTGTTTGAGTCTTCTATAAACCGCTTAAATTCTGAATATCTGTTCCCATAAGCATCTTGATCCGCTTTCTTATCATCTTCATCTATTAACTCACACAACTCTTCATTAATCCGTTCATACTGTCTTAAGTATCTTTCAAACATTAGCAATGCTTCATCTTTAATGAAATTAACATTGTGTTCATTTTCCTTAAATTTGGCTAATTCATTCTTCTGTTTGGTTACTTGTGCCAACTTTCCCTTGCGTTCTCCTTTCAGCCTTTGTATTTTCTCCTCTACAGCCTTTTCTGTGGGCTTTGGCGCCCTCTTTTGGTCAACACGCGCAGCTGCGCTTTCATCTGCCATGTCACGTCACTTTAAAATCTTCACACAAAACTGTCACAATTCCTGATATTGTCCACAGCTTCTACTCTTCTTATTGTATTCACAAACACTGGTGAAAAAGAGTCACTGTAGTGTAGGATTTCTTTAAGTAAAGCTCTATGACTTTCAGAACTAAATATCCAGTGGACACTTACTTTCACTTTTAGACGACGGTTAGCGTTAGCATCATCAGGAGTCTAATAGAGTCAAGAAGAAAATATCAGACCTGTTCCAGGGAAAGTTTCATTCAGCCGACGACTCACACTCTAGGTAGGCTACCTCTGGCTTTCTTTCTGTATTCTTGAGCTGCAACGTAGATTTCGGCCGTCTTGGTCTATTGACTTTGTTATCAGCCGCTAGCAGGTTTCCTCAGCTCAGCCTTTCGTCTTCTGAATTTGCTCGATATTTTGACTTTGTTGAGCAGTGTTTTGACTTTGATGTGAGTGCAGCAAGCTGACTCACTAGCTTAGGACTTAAAATGTGATTTGTACTCAACACAAAACGTCAGTAAATAAAAGTCTTGAATCCAAAGTTCTTCGTTTGACTGTTTAATTATGAATTTCAAAACATAAAATATAAAAACGTAGGATCTTTACTTTTCTTACAAATTAACTGTGCAGTTCCGTGTAGGTCAAAAGACTGTGTTGCTCCAAAGTCCAGTGGCTTCTGGCTGTTTCGCAGGGTTCTATTTCTTTCATACTAAATCTAACATCCAATCAATTACATTATACTAAATCACTGGTCAACTGTTTACATTCCAATTTGTATGTTCCATTTGCAACACAGGTTTTCTCAGGTCTTACAAAATAAACTCAAAATATTATTACTTCCATAGAAATGGCTTCCACACTGACCAATTCACTTATAGTTTATTAAAGTAGTGAAAAGGTGACATTCTGTACTGTCGCCTAATATTAAACTTTTTATTTCAAATCCAAAATGCTGGAGCATACGGCCAAACTGTAAGCTTCACTGTCCAAACACATGGACTACGTGTTCCTGGTACACATGTGGATCTGGTGAACAGTTATCACTTGTTGACCAACTACAGGAATACTGACCTCAGAGTCTCCAGTTTACAGTGAGGATTCTCCAGTCCAGCAGAGAGCAGCTTCACTCCTGAATCCTTCAGGTCATTGTTACTCAGATCCAGCTCTCTCAGGTGTGAGGGGTTTGACTTCAGAGCTGAGACCAGAGAAGCACAGCCTTCCTCTGTGACTCCACAGCCTGATAGCCTGCAAAGAGTAAAATCATATTACAACCCCATTGCTATTATTTACTGGTGAAAATAGTGTCAGTATATTTTTTTCAACATATTCAGATATATCAGTGTCCTGAAACCTGCCATATCTATTCAGAAATTAATGTATCATTATTAGAAATTACAAAATATCAAAGTATTGCTTGTAGAGAAAAAAATGTATATTTCAAATATTTGAGTAGACTGACCAGACCAGTTTAAAAAGCAGTATCAGTCGGAACACAGACAGTGAAGTATCAGATTTAGATTGTATTGAGTATACAGTCCACACCATATCTAGTATGACAGCGAAACTAACATGTTAAATGTGGCTCTGTACTCCAGCATTGTGGATTTGAGTTCAAATGTTTTATATGAGGTGACAGTATATAATGTCACTTTTTATTTGAGGGTATTTTCATACATATCTGTTTCACCATTTAGAAAAATAAAAGCACTTTATGTATCTAGTCCCCTATTTGAAGAAGTCATAAGTATTCTGACCAATTCACTTATAGTGTATTAAAGTCGTCAAAAGTTTAGTATTTGGTCCCAAACTCATTGGTTGCATTTGCAGATTTATATTGGTTGTGTTTTGGGTTATTTTTTTACCAATAGTAACTGAATGGTGGATGATGACTGGATTAATCCTCTGTCTAAGTGAGTAGATAACATGTTTCTAAACACTACTAAATGAACCCTGATGATGCCATGATTAATAAAAATCATGAATGAATCATGAATAATAATGAGTGAGAAAGTTATAGAGGCTAGAACAAAACATGCTAACCCCTCACCATTACCAATAACAGAGGGGGTATGATCTTTGTGTCTCTGTAATGTTCTCATTCATCATCATTCACGATTCATTCATGATTATTCATAACCATGGTAGCATCCACATGAATGTGGAAGTGTTCAGAAACATCTTCTATTCTTACTGACAATACAAGTGAAGTGACTCCAAAATGACAGGACATTATTCACCATTCAGTTACTATTGGGAAAAACATCATCCAAAACACAACCAAAACAAACTGCAAATGCATTCAACAAGTTTGTAGAATCACAAGCTTCATGTTATCACTGCAGGGAAGGCATATTGATCCAAATACTAAACCTTTGACTAAATTAATTTGTTGAAATAATCATGACTTTTTTAAATGGGAGAACTAAATAAATAAAGTACTTTCATTTCTAAACGGTAAAACAGATATTTATGAATACCCTGAAATAAAAGTTGACATTCTGTTCTGTCGTCTAATATTAAACATTCTTTCTCAAATCCAAAATGCTGGAGCATAGCGCCTTATTTAAAACTGTATGCTTCACTGTCCATATGATGTGGACTATGTGTGGTACACACATGTGGATCTGGTGAACAGTTATCACTTGTTGACCAACTACAGGAATACTGACCTCAGAGTCTCCAGTTTACAGTGGGGATTCTCCAGTCCAGCAGAGAGCAGCTTCACTCCTGAATCCTTCAGGTCATTGTTACTCAGATCCAGCTCTCTCAGGTGTGAGGGGTTTGACTTCAGAGCTGAGACCAGAGAAGCACAGCCTTTCTCTTTGACTAGACAGACTGACAGCCTGCAAAGAGTAAAATCATATTACAACCTCACTGATATTCTTCGGTGGTGAAAATAGTGGCAGTATATTTTTTTCAACATATTCAGATATATCAGTGTCCTGAAACCTGCCATATCTATTCACAAATTAATGTATCATTATTAGAAATTACAAATGATCAACGTATTGAATTGTAGAGAAAGAAATGTATAGTACAAGTATTTGAGTAGACTGACCAGACCAGTTTAAAAAGCAGTATCAGTCAAAAGACAGACAGTGAGGTATCAGATTTAGATTGTATTGAGTATACAGTCCACACCATATCTAGTTTGACAGTGAAACTAACATTTTAAATGTGGCTCTGAACTCCAGCATTGTGGATTTGAGATCAAATGTTTCATATGAGGTGACAGTATATAATGTCACCTTTTATTTGAGGGTATTTTCATACATATCTGTTTCAGCATTTAGAAAAATAAAAGCACTTTATGTATCTAGTCCCCTATTTGAAGAAGTCATAAGTATTCTGACCAATTCACTTATAGTGTATTAAAGCCGTCAAAAGTTTAGTATTTGGTCCCAAACTCATTGGTTGCATTCACAGTTTGTTTTGGTTGTGTTTTGGGTTATATTTTGCCCAATAGTAACTGAATGGTGGATGGTGACTGGATTAATCCTCTGTCTAAGTGAGTAGATAACATGTTTCTAAACACTACTAAATGAATCCTGATGATGCCATGATTAATAAAAATCATGAATGAATCATGAATAATAATGAGTGAGAAAGTTACAGAGGCTAGAACAAAACATGCTAACCTCTCACCATTACCAATAACAGAGGGGGTATGATCTTTGTGTCTCTGTAACGTTCTCATTCATCATCATTCACGATTCATTCATGATTATTCATAACCATGGTAGCATCCACATGAATGTAGAAGTGTTCAGAAACATCTTCTATTCTTACTGACAATACAAGTGAAGTGACTCCAAAATGACAGGACATTATTCACCATTCAGTTACTATTGGGAAAAACATTATCCAAAACACAACCAAATCAAACTGCAAATGCATTCAACAAGTTTGTAGAATCACAAGCTTCATGTTCTCACTGCAGGAAAGGAATATAATATCACAAATTAATGTATCATTATTAGAAATTACAAATGATCAACGTATTGAATTGTAGAGAAAGAAATGTATAGTACAAGTATTTGAGTAGACTGACCAGACCAGTTTAAAAAGCAGTATCAGTCAAAAGACAGACAGTGAAGTATCAGATTTAGATTGTATTGAGTGTACAGTCCACACCATATCTAGTTTGACAGTGAAACTAACATTTTAAATGTGGCTCTGAACTCCAGTATTGTGGTTTTGAGATCAAATGTTTTATATGAGGTGACAGTATATAATGTCACCTTTTATTTGAGGGTATTTTCATACATATCTGTTTCAGCATTTAGAAAAATAAAAGCACTTTATGTATCTAGTCCCCATATTTGAAGAAGTTAAGTATTCTGACCAATTCACTTATAGTGTATTAAAGTAGTCAAAAGTATAGTATTTGGTGTCATATTTTTTAATGCAATGACTACATCAAGCCTGTGACGGCCATGACTGAGAAAGATCATGAATGAATCATTACTACTAATGAGTGAGAGAGTTACAGAGACACAACAATACATACTAACCTCTCACCATTAACCTCAAATAAAAGGTGACCTTCTGTACTGTCGACTAATATGAAACTTTTTATTTCATATCCAAAATGCTGGAGCATAGCGCCAAATTTAAAACTGTATGCTTCACTGTCCATATGATGTGAACTGTGTGTTCCTGGTAAACACATGTGGATCTGGTGAACAGTTATCACTTGTTGACCAACTACAGGAATACTGACCTCAGAGTCTCCAGTTTACAGTGAGGATTCTCCAGTCCAGCAGAGAGCAGCTTCACTCCTGAATCCTTCAGGTCATTGTTACTCAGATCCAGCTCTCTCAGGTGTGAGGGGTTTGACTTCAGAGCTGAGACCAGAGAAGCACAGCCTTCCTCTGTGACTCCACAGCCTGACAGCCTGCAAAGAGATCATCATGATTTCACAAACACACTGTTAATTTAACACCAGTAGTGTAGAAGGACAATGGCAGATGCATTTGGTTTATTCTGTCAAACAACATATAGATTCATCTTCCGTCTCCTAGAATGTTATGGTCATATTGTTATATTAATGTGAACATCAAGGCATTGATTCATTATGTTTTTAATAATACATATTTTACTCTAAACTGAATATTTCTTCCTGATGATTAGTACTTAAATATAAATTTATGTACTCACAGAGCAGCTCTGGATGCTTTGACCACTGGCAGCAGCCTCAGAAGACCATCCTCTGATCTGGAGTATTTCTTCAGGTCAAACACATCCAGCTCCTTTTCTGAAGTCAGCAATACGAAGACCAGAGCTGACCACTGTGCAGGTGACAGTTTGGCTTCTGAGAGACTTCCTGATCTCAGGTATCTTTGGATCTCCTCCACTAGAGAATGGTCATTCAGTTCATTCAGACAGTGGAACAGATTTATGCACCTCTCTGGAAAGGGATTCTCCCTGATCTTCTCCTTGATGTACTTGACTGTTTCTTCATGCCTCTGTGAGCTGCTTCTTGTCTTTGTCAGTAGACGTCGTAAGTGCTTCTGATTGGACTCCAGTGAGAGGCCCAGAAGGAAGCGGAGGAAAAGGTCCAGGTTTCCTGTCTCACTTTGTAAGGCTTTATCCACAGCACTCTTGTAGAGAGTAACTTCAGGCTTGTTTCTTAACAGCCCAAAAAAGTAGCTGGACATTGGTTGAGGTTCATCCATTAGATTCTCATTTTTGTTGATGAAGGAGAGGAACACATATACAGCAGCCAGAAACTCCTGGATACTCAGATGCACAAAGCAGAACACCTTGTCCTGGTACAGCCCACATTCCTCTTTAAAGAGCTGTGTACACAATCCTGAGTACACTGAGGCATCACTGACATCAATGCCAGCCTCTTTCAGGTCTTCTTCATAGAAAATCAGATTACCATTCACAAGCTGTTGAAAAGCCAGTTTTCCCAGTGACAGAATGCTCTCTTTATTCCAATGTGGACCTGTCTCTTCTTTCCCAAGATACTTTTCATTCTTCTGTTTGGTATGAAACACCACAAGGTGTGTGTACATCTCAGTCAGAGTCTTGGGGATCTCTTCTCTCTTGTCTGTACTCAACATGTGTTCAAGGACTGTTGCAGAAATCCAACAGAAGACTGGAATGTGGCACATGATGTGGAGGCTCCTTGATGTCTTTATGTGAGAGATGATTCTGCTGGCCAGGTCCTCATCACTGAATCTCTTCCTGAAGTACTCCTCCTTCTGTGGGTCATTGAACCCTCGTACCTCTGTCACCTGGTCAACACACTCTGAAGGGATCTTATTGGCTGCTGCAGGTCGGGTAGTTATCCAGAGGAGAGCAGAGGGAAGCAGATTTCCCTTGATGAGATTTGTCAGCAGAACATCCACTGAGGTTGACTCTGTGACGTCACAACACATCTTGTTCTTCTGGAAGTCTAGGGGCAGTCGGCACTCATCCAGACCATCAAAGATGAACAGAACTTTGTACTTGTCGTAGTTGGAGATTCTTGATTCTTTGTTTTCCATTGAGAAGTGATTGAGAAGTTCAATCAAAGTGTGTTTTTCCCGTTTCATCAAATTCATCTCCCGAAAAGGGAATGAAAATACAAATTGGACATCTTGATTTGCTTTTCCTTCAGCCCAGTCCAGAATGAACTTCTGCACAGAGACTGTTTTTCCAATGCCAGCGACTCCCTTTGTCAGCACAGTTCTGATAAGTTTGTCTTGTCCAGTTAAGGGTTTGAAGATGTCGTTACATTTGACTGCAGTCTCTGGTCTGGCTTGTTTCCTGGTTGTTGTCTCAATCTGTCTCAACTCATGTTCATTATTGACCTCTCCTGTTCCACCCTCTGTGATGTAGAGCTCTGTGTAGATCTTATTGAGAAGTGTTGGGTTTCCTTGTTTAGCGATCCCCTCAAATACACATTGAAACTTTTTCTTTAGATTAGATTTGAGTTCACGTTGGCAAATCATAGCAAGCTCATCTGAATGAAGAAATAACACAGAGGATATAAATATTACGTCTGATTTAATGCCTACAGTATTGTAGGACTGTGTTATAAAGTTTAAATTGTAATAATTTATTATCTTAACTGTCTGTATAAATGTGTAAATGTTTTCATAATGCATTACACACTGGTGTGACTGATTTATATAATTATTGGTATTATTGATGGTATTATTAATGTTGTCTCTCTCTGTCTCTCCTCTTCTCTCTGTCTAAATGAATCAACACAACACATCCCTGCTGCTACTTGATGAGGTCACTAGGTGTTGTGTTAAGGCTGCTACAATATCATTGAGTTACACAGCTACTTTAGCTGTACTTTAGCTACAGCTTTTAAATGTTTCTTATAAAACAGCATTCAACATGAGGCAGACAGCTCTTACTTTTCTCCAGTGTGTCAGCAAGCTCCTTCTGGTTCATTTTCCTCAGGACGTGCAGTGTGATCTTCAGAGCCCCCTCTCTGGCACTGCTCTCCTGCTTCTCATCTTCAGCATCCACCACTTCCTTATCCTGCTTCTGACTCTCAAAGCCTTGTGGGAGTTCTGGACTAAGAATCCTCTTGAACATCTTCAGCTCGTTCTTCACAAATGTCATAATATTCTCTTCAAGCAACTGAAATAAATAAAGTAAATAAGTTAAGCAAGAGAATAAATGCTTTCTCACTAACATATTAATGAATGATTGACAGATCAACTTTACTTGAGGTAAACAAAAACAAATGTACATAACAGGACCACATACACTGAATATGGAGGCCAGGTCTGTTTGATGACTCTGGGAAGACTGGCCACTGAGAATCTCTGACTCTGATCTCTCCTGTTGGTTTCTGTGGACAAAACATCCAAGGAGTACACACACACACACACACACACACACACACACACACACACACACACACACACACACACACACACACACACACACACACACACACAGGGAGGGAATGTTGTGTTTGTTAAATATTGTTGTAGGACTATGAAAATGGAAAAAAGGATTAGCCTATGGATTATGAAAACAACCAAAATAAATGGTAAAATGGGAGGAGAAATGACTAGAGACAGTGTTGTTTAACTCACTGACCATGACCCATGAGTTCTTCTTACCTTTGTTCAGTAGAAAAGTCTCCCTCTCTAAAGTTTATAAGATAACCCATAGACCAGTCACTCTTCATGGACACACAGCTGGGTACAGGGGAGGCTGGTCTCTCCTGCTTGATTGGACTTCAACACAACAGAGACAAACATTACGTTTCTCATCTACTCTGAGCTCAGATGGGGAATCATAAGAAGAGTTTCATTCCAAAACACTATATATCCATTTTCAGAAATGTTGGTAAATTATCTTTTATTGTTTAAAGAAAATGATGACAGAGAGGTTTAAATAGATATAGATATAAATAGTTTTTTATTTATTTATAATTAACTAAATGTATGGTGTTTTTGGTTTATATCAGCTTCATTGTTTGTTCTGCTATAAATGGTTATTTTATGGTTCTAAGTGGTAAAATGAACTAGAACATTTTATATTTTGTAATTCTGAGTAATTACTACTTTAGTAAAGAATGACACTTTATTCAGTTCTACTGCAGTTACTAAATAAATCCAATAGATGACATCATAAGACCACGAATGACATTTCAGACGATCAGTTTAGTTTTCTCCCAGGATGCACCACCACTTCCCCTTCACAGGAAAACTCCTGCTCCTACTTTGTTCTGTCCCTTTCCACACTGCTAACGCAAGAGGAAGGACTGAAAAAGCATTTAACAGATTACTGTGAAGTAATATAATGATGATTCATGTTTACTATTACCTGTTTTTATGATAATGTATTGAAATGATACTTCATTACTATAATGATTATCAATAAGCCTTAACATTAATTCAGTCACCTCTGGTGGAGAGAAACTTATTTTCCTGGTACATTCATTGTCAAATTCATCAACCAGCATGGAGGGACATGTTGAGGTACATTTTCTAACCCAGGGTTTCATTATGTAATGTATTGGCAGGCTGGAAGATGCAGCCGTCTTTTCTATTCCGAGGCTGTTTACTGGCAATATGAAATATTAATAAAATGTTTAATAATGCATTTCTACTAGAGTTGAGGTTAGCGTGTCTGACTAGTGATAATTTGTCCGGGGATCAATACCTGCTATGGTCCCAGCTTTCTGCTCTCCCCAAAGCAACACAGGCCTAATACGAGATATATAGCTAACTAAAGTAATGAGTGACCATTTTAGAAAATCATGGGACATAGTCTTTGGTTGCATGCTATTTTATGTCAATCATATTGCTGCTTGTAGCCTATAACTGATGCTTCATGGTCTTATGCTGACATCTATTTAGCAATTAAAAGTTATTAATTCACATACAGACATTGGTGAGGCAGCTGAGAATGTATTTGTCTTGTTAAATCCTGATATCAGTATCAAATAATCTATCCCAGCATTAATTCAGTCACCTCTGGTGGAGAGAAACGTATTTACTTCTGTAGGTCACCCAGTTCAACTGGACTTTCACATAGAGGTTACTACTGTAGGTCACCCAGTTCAACTGGACTTTCACATAGAGGTTACTACTGTAGGTCACCCAGTTCAACTGGACTTTCTCATAGAGGTTACTACTGTAGGTCACCCAGTTCAACTGGACTTTAACATAGAGGTTACTACTGTAGGTCACCCAGTTCAACTGGACTTTCACATAAAGGTTACTACTGTAGGTCACCCTGTTCAACTGGACTTTCACATAGAGGTTACTACTGTAGGTCACCCAGTTCAACTGGACTTTCACATAGAGGTTACTACTGTAGGTCACCCAGTTCAACTGGACTTTCTAATAGAGGTTACTACTGTAGGTCACCCAGTTCAAACCACATTTGAAACATTTCTGTATAATAGTGATGTATAATATTGGATTTAGTCACCTCTGGTGGAGAGAGAATTCATCTGCTATTTCTAAGGAGAATTTAAAGTGAATATTGTCATTTTTCAACCATTCCTATTTTCCTATAAGTTATATTCTTAGCTAAACATATGACTATTTAATAGTAGTATCCATTATTCATAAATGGCACCATGCAGGGTTCTATATGGAACCATTTTGGTTCAGTGAAGAAGATCCTCTTGAGTTCTATGAAAGGTTTCTATATAGAACATTTAGTGGTTCCATATATTAAGAAAGCAATATAACCCTTTTTGGTTTAAACAGGAGTGATGAGTGTGTTGATATAAAAGTAATATTGTCAAAATTCAGCTCAGAATGAGTTAAAACAACCATATACTGAACGACAGTCAAATATACAGGATACTAACATTTCATTCCAGCTATATAGAATGAGTTAAAACAACCACATACTGAACCACAGTCAAATATACAGGATACTAACATTTCATTCCAGCTATATAGAATGAGTTAAAACAACCACATACTGAACCACAGTCAAATATACAGGATACTAACATTTCATTCCAGCTATATAGAATGAGTTAAAACAACCACATACTGAACCACAGTCAAATATACAGGATACTAACATTTCATTCCAGCTATATAGAATGAGTTAAAACAGCCACATACTGAACCACAGTCAAATATACAGGATACTAACATTTAATTCCAGCTATATAGAATGAGTTAAAACAACCACATACTGAACCACAGTCAAATATACAGGATACAAACATTTCATTCCATCTATATAGAATGAGTTAAAACAACCACATACTGAACCACAGTCAAATATACAGGATACTAACATTTCATTACAGCTATATAGCATTTTGCTAAACAAAACTTCATACACAAAAATCTATGAATTAAAATCTTTGAACAACATTATTTTACAGACACATGAAGGAACCCATAAGCAATAATTTCTGATGAAAGATAACTAGTCTGAAAAAATTGTGGATATAACGTTTTAGAAATAAACTCTTTATAAATTCTTAAACAACATTGTCATCTCACCTCTTAACTTTGGTGTCATGTTCCCCAGAGAGACTCATTTTAGAGGCAGGGCCCCCCTCCTCTCTCTCCCCAGAGAGACTCATTTTAGAGGCAGGGCCCCCCTCCTCTCTCTCCCCAGAGAGACTCATTTTAGAGGCAGGGCCCCCCTCCTCTCTCTCCCCAGAGAGACTCATTTTAGAGGCAGGGCCTCCCTCCTCTCTCTCCCCAGAGAGACTCATTTTAGAGGCAGGGCCTCCCTCCTCTCTCTCCCCAGAGAGACTCATTTTAGAGGCAGGGCCCCCCTCCTCTCTCTCCCCAGAGAGACTCATTTTAGAGGCAGGGCCCCCCTCCTCTCTCTCCCCAGAGAGACTCATTTTAGAGGCAGGGCCTCCCTCCTCTCTCTCCCCAGAGAGACTCATTTTAGAGCACTGACCCCTAAACAGAGATACAGAATGTTAGTTGTCGTTAACACAGTGACAACTAATTCTTAAATGTCTTCTTAAACATTCAAACAGTCAGATGATTTAATGCGACCCATCATAATGGTTGGGTGGCAGTTAGCCAAGTGGTTAGAGTGTTGGGCCAGTAACCAAAATGTTGCTGGTTTGAATCCCCAAGCCGACAAGGTAAAAAACCTGCCGATGTGTCCTTGAGCAAGGCACTTAACCCTAATTTGCTCCAGGGGCTGACCCTGTAGGAGTTGAAATACACATTAAAGCAATTCTATGCGTTTTGCCAAAGAGCTGAGGTTTGTTTTCAGTTTTTCCGCGAATCTTCTACAATTCTACGTATTTTGTCAAGGCTAATGCTGTGTTCTTATGCTCAAACATTATAACAAAATCAGTTGGGGCCTAATTGTCTAGCTTTTATTCAGTTGATTACAATTCTCAAAGATTATAAACATTTCGACATAATTTATATTTGGTTTAAGTCGTTTAAGTTTAAACTGGAAACTATATATTTTTTGATGATGTCATCCCTCGACCCACCTGGACCCACAAGTAGGTCCCGACAGTGTTCACATACGATACTAGTAGCAGGATGTCATCCCTCGACCCACCTGGACCCACAAGTAGGTCCCGACAGTGTTCACATACGATACTAGTAGCAGGACTTATCACCTTCAAATCGGTTTTAATTCTAATTAACTGAGCATGTAGCAATATTAAATCCTACGGAGACCATCAGGTCATTAGAAATATAAAGGATCATATCTCAAGACTACTCTGTCTATTAAATGTTAGACCACCTAACTTCATAATAGACCAGAGTCTGACAGTCTTTTCTTCAAATCAACACATTTATCTGGCTTCTAATTGCACAGAGAAATGTGTGCCACGGTTTCAACATCCATTTTGTAACTGCGTAGGCTACAAACTTTTGAGGAAATCACATATTTTCTGACGGTCTTGAAGAGGAAGAAGCCTCTATTAAAAACTTCAAACACCTTTTTATATAAATCTCAAATACACTACAAGTTTTAAAGTCCCTACATTCCAGGAAAGTTATCCTGCAAAAGGGTAATACAATTCAGATCGTACTTCTGTACAGAGATTGTCTTTATCTGTCAGCTGCTGTAAACCTATGTGATTGGATGTTATAGACCCCATCTGAACAGTTTCTATCCGCATGCTGTGGCCCGCCAACTGTACATCTGGTCCATAGAGACTAAAGGACTATACACTCTATGTTACACACCACATCAAGTCATCTCTAAACTGTATACTAAAATCTGGTCCATAGAGACTAAAGGACTATACACTCTATGTTACACACCACATCAAGACATCTCTAAACTGTATACTACCATCTGGTCCATAGAGACTAAAGGACTATACACTCTATGTTACACACCACATCAAGTCATCTCTAAACTGTATACTACCATCTGGTCCATAGAGACTAAAGGACTATACACTCTATGTTACACACCACATCAAGTCATCTCTAAACTGTATACTACCATCTGGTCCATAGAGACTAAAGGAATATACACTCTATGTTACACACCACATCAAGTCATCTCTAAACTGTATACTACCATCTGGTCCATAGAGACTAAAGGACTATACACTCTATGTTACACACCACATCAAGTCATCTCTAAACTGTATACTACCATCTGGTCCATAGAGACTAAAGGACTATACACTCTATGTTAGACACCACATCAAGTCATCTATGTGGGGAAAGGTATTGGGAAGACAGAAAGACAACAGTGAATATGAGACATGGGGGAAGGTATATGGAAAAGTATTAAGATAACAGTGAATATGAGACATGGGGGAAGGTATTGGGAAGGTATTAAGATAACAGTGAATATGAGACATGGGGGAAGGTATTGGAAAGGTATTAAGATAACAGTGAATATGAGACACGGGGGAAGGTATTAAGATAACAGTGAATATGAGACACGGGGGAAGGTATTGGGAAGCTATAAAATATAACAGTGAATATGAGACATGGGGGATGGTATTGGGAAGGTATAAAAGATAACAGTGAATATGAGACATGGGGAAGGTATTGGGAAGGTATTAAGATAACAGTGAATATGAGACATGGGGGAAGGTATGAGGAAGGTATTAAGATAACAGTGAATATGAGACATGGGGGAAGGTATGAGGAAGATATTAAGATAACAGTGAATATGAGACATGGGGGAAGGTATTGGGAAGGTATTAAGATAACAGTGAATATGAGACATGGGGAAGGTATTGGGAAGGTATTAAGATAACAGTGAATATGAGACATGGGGAAGGTATTGGGAATGTATAAAAGATAACAGTGAATATGAGACATGGGGGATGGTATTGGGAAGGTATAAAAGATAACAGTGAATATGAGACATGGGGGATGGTATTGGAAAGGTATTAAGATAACAGTGAATATGAGACATGGGGGAAGGTATTGGGAAGGTATTAAGATAACAGTGAATATGAGACATGGGGGAAGGTATTGGGAAGGTATTAAGATAACAGTGAATATGAGACATGGGGGAAGGTATTGGGAAGGTATTAAGATAACAGTGAATATGAGACATGGGGGAAGGTAATGGGAAGATAGAAAGACAACAGTGAATATGAGACATGGGGGAAGGTATTGGGAAGGTATAAAAGATAACAGTGAATATGAGACATGGGGAAGGTATTGGGAAGGTATTAAGATAACAGTGAATATGAGACATGGGGGAAGGTATGAGGAAGGTATTAAGATAACAGTGGATATGAGACATGGGGAAGGTATTGGGAAGGTATTAAGATAACAGTGAATATGAGACATGGGGGAAGGTATGAGGAAGGTATTAAGATAACAGTGAATATGAGACATGGGGGAAGGTATGAGGAAGGTATTAAGATAACAGTGAATATGAGACATGGGGGAAGGTATTGGGAAGGTATTAAGATAACAGTGAATATGAGACATGGGGGAAGGTATTGGGAAGGTATTAAGATAACAGTGAATATGAGACATGGGGGAAGGTATGAGGAAGGTATTAAGATAACAGTGAATATGAGACATGGGGGAAGGTATGAGGAAGGTATTAAGATAACAGTGAATATGAGACATGGGGGAAGGTATTGGGAAGGTATTAAGATAACAGTGAATATGAGACATGGGGGAAGGTATTGGGAAGGTATTAAGATAACAGTGAATATGAGACATGGGGGAAGGTATTGGGAAGGTATTAAGATAACAGTGAATATGAGACATGGGGGATGGTATTGGGAAGTTATAAAAGATAACAGTGAATATGAGACATGGGGGATGGTATTGGAAAGGTATTAAGATAACAGTGAATATGAGACATGGGGGAAGGTATTGGGAAGGTATTAAGATAACAGTGAATATGAGACATGGGGGAAGGTATTGGGAAGGTATTAAGATAACAGTGAATATGAGACATGGGGGAAGGTATTGGGAAGGTATTAAGATAACAGTGAATATGAGACATGGGGGAAGGTAATGGGAAGATAGAAAGACAACAGTGAATATGAGACATGGGGGAAGGTATTGGGAAGGTAT
Organism: Thymallus thymallus; assembly: GCA_023634145.1. Lineage (NCBI taxonomy): Eukaryota > Metazoa > Chordata > Actinopteri > Salmoniformes > Salmonidae > Thymallus > Thymallus thymallus. Next base: position 6,977,745 of record CM042397.1, on the reverse strand, counting down.
AAAAGATAACAGTGAATATGAGACATGGGGGAAGGTATTGGGAAGGTATTAAGATAACAGTTAATATGAGACATGGGGGAAGGTATTGGGAAGGAATTAAGATAACAGTGAATATGAGACATGGGGGAAGGTATTAAGATAACAGTGAATATGAGACATGGGGGAAGGTATTGGGAAGGTATTAAGATAACAGTGAATATGAGACATGGGGGAAGGTATTGGGAAGATAGAAAGATAACAGTGAATATGAGACATGGTGGAAGGTATTGGGAAGGTATTAAGATAACAGTGAATATGAGACATGGGGAAAGTATTGGGAAGGTATTAAGATAACAGTGAATATGAGACATGGGGGAAGGTATTGGGAAGGTATTAAGATAACAGTGAATATGAGACATGGGGGAAGGTATGAGGAAGGTATTAAGATAACAGTGAATATGAGACATGGGGGAAGGTTTGAGGAAGGTATTAAGATAACAGTGAATATGAGACATGGGGGAAGGTATTGGGAAGGTATTAAGATAACAGTGATGATGAGACATGGGGAAGGTATTGGGAAGGTATTAAGATAACAGTGAATATGAGACATGGGGGAATGTATTGGAAAGGTATTAAGATAACAGTGAATATGAGACATGGGGGAAGGTATTGTGAAGATAGAAAGATAACAGTGAATATGAGACATGGGGGAAGGTATTGTGAAGATAGAAAGATAACAGTGAATATGAGACATGGGGGAAGGTATTGGGAATATAGAAAGATAACAGTGAATATGAGACATGGGGGAAGGTGTTGGGAAGGTATTAAGATAACAGTGAATATGAGACATGGGGGAAGGTATTGGGAAGATAGAAAGATAACAGTGAATATGAGACATGGGGGAAGGTATTGGGAAGGTATTAAGATAACAGTTAATATGAGACATGGGGGAAGGTATTGGGAAGGTATAATAAATAACAGTGAATATGAGACATGGGGGATGGTATTGGGAAGGTATAAAAGATAACAGTGAATATGAGACATGGGGATGGTATTGGGAAGGTATAAAAGATAACAGTGAATATGAGACATGGGGGAAGGTATTGGGAAGGTATTAAGATAACAGTGAATATGAGACATGGGGGAAGGTATTGTGAAGATAGAAAGATAACAGTGAATATGAGACATGGGGGAAGGTATTGGGAAGATAGAAAGATAACAGTGAATATGAGACATGGGGGAAGGTGTTGGGAAGGTATTAAGATAACAGTGAATATGAGACATGG